>JAVKPL010000210.1:0-145127 GCA_032173675.1 Gastrolobium villosum
TCTCTTCCTAAACATCCCTCTTGTTTTTTGGTTTGGTTCCTGTTGTTTGTCTTGGTGCTTTACACAAAGTGTTACCAAATCAAGAGGGGTTCAGGGTCAACAATGGCCATGGCTAAGTTCTTTGCTGCTTTGATCTTGGCACTCATTGCCATTTCCATGCTTCAAACAGTGGTTGGTCTTTAATGTCCAAAAGAAAAAGAAATCTTTTTTTTTATCCCTCTTAATTTTACAATGCTTAGAATGTGATGGGTTCTTACGTTTGAATGGCTTGGTTTTTCAGGTTATGGCAGCTAATGGGCAAGGAGGCCACCTTTATGATAACAAGGTATAATCATACCCTAACCTCTTCTTCTTCCCTTTTAAATTTGTGTCATTCTCTTTGTGGGGGTTAAAGAATCAAGATGGGGTCTAGGAATTTTGCATTATGAAGGGTGAATTAATGCTGATTTTTGGTGCTTAATTGTGTGTTTCTTCAGAGCCAATATGGACCCGGGAGTCTCAAGAGCTACCGTAAGTAAACTTCATTCTGCAATTCTTTTGGTTGTTCTTTTCATCACCTTGTCTTTTATGGTATAAAGCCATGTAGAGATCAGAGATGTCTACATTGAAATTGGAAGAATGAACATTTTAAGAAACGGCCCATAAATCGGGGCAGATGTTGGGTTATTTTTATTATTTTTACTTTGACTGTAGTCAAAATTGTTTCCGTAAAAGCTGCTTCATTTGGAGTGCTTTTTGACTGTGATGTCTGAAAAGAAATGACCATCGGTTATTTTGATGATAGTGCCTTGTTTTATTAACGTTTATTGGTTGTCTTATTTATTTTGATATGTGATATGACCAGAATGCCCATCACAATGCTCGAGGAGGTGTGGCAAGACCCAATACCACAAGCCCTGCATGTTTTTCTGTCAGAAGTGCTGCAAGAAATGCCTGTGTGTGCCCCCAGGGTATTATGGGAACAAAGCTGTGTGCCCTTGCTACAACAACTGGAAGACTAAGGAAGGAGGACCTAAGTGCCCTTGATCTTTCAGCTTCATATATCAACCGTTACTTTTCTATATAATAATTTCCAATGTTGTCCCATTAATTATAAGACTAGTTTACTTATCTATTATTTTCTGTGTCCTAACCAAATGGTAGCCCCTTTTGGTTCTATGAAATTGTTCTGATGTATTTTAGGGCTGCTCTTTTGAGTTTATGGGCTCCTCCTTTATCACCCCATAGGGCTTGTTTGCCTTTAATGAGGGTGGCTTATTAAATATGGTTGTTATCATATATGAAATTTCTTGGTATCTTAATCTTGTCTTGGCAAATCAATTATTAGTGGTTCCAATAAGGAATGAATGGCTTTAATTCGTAATGATGTATTGAACTATTTAATTTAAGAGGGAATTAGGATATAAAGAAGTGACACCTTATATACTTTACCATAGTAAACCTTTGCAAGAGCCACGTGTTCATTTTTTAAATTAAAATCCAAATCTTTTCCCCAGCTAGCAGTGATAGAGACTGAATGACTAGTGAAAGTGAATATTTAATAATTTTATATTATATATTTTTAATACATTCTTTTATGCAAGGACTTCATTTTTTTTTTCTAATTTATGCTGAATTTTATTAAAAAGTGGTGGTGAGGAGGATTATCAAACTTGTGATCCTATTATCATTTTGGCTTTAAATTTATACCATGATAAGCAATCAAGTCATTTAATAATGGGTTTTCATTTTATCCTTTAATATAACACAATAAATTTTTCTACACACACAACATCTTGTGGAGTCCACATATTTTAAAACAAAAAAATATGGCACGCAAAACAAATTTCTATAACATTACACAATTATTTTTCCTATAACATAAATCACTTTTCCTACAACATAATAAACATAAAATCCTTTAACTATTCTTTTATAATTATATATTTTGAGTAATATAAAGTTATAATATTAAAGTTATTCTTTTTTATCTATTTTCACGTCACTAGATAGAATCAGAAAAGTGATTAAAAGGAGAGAAAAAAATAATTTGAATATATATATATATATAGAGGAAGGTTATAGTTACAATCTTTTTTTTAACAACTTCTTACAACCATACCTTGTTACCGTTGATTTCCGCCAATCAACGGTTATCATTTATTGTGAATTAATAATTAATTAATGAGTTTAATTTGCTAAAATGATAACTGTTGATTGGCGGAAATCAACAGTAATAAAGTATGGTTGTAAGAAGTTGTAAAAAAAAATGTTGTAACTATAACCTTCCCTATATATATATATATATATATATATATATAGGGTTTTATAAGAGTTATGTTATAGGAAAAGTGGTTGTGTTATGTTTTAGAGATTCGTTTTGTGTGTCATATTTTTGTTTTTTTTTGCTGCGGGCCCCACAAAATGTTGTGTGTAGGAAAATTTTTGTGGTCATGTTAAATGATAGATGATAAACCCATATATATATATATATATATATATATATATATATATATATATATATATATATGAGGAAGGATCCTTTGACACCGGTGTCAAATTTGAAATTTAACACCTCATCTGATAGTCTTTAGATCAAAAAAGATCAACGACTGTGATGTGTAAGCTGTGATACCATTGATCTTTTTTGATCCAACGGCTCTCAGATGAGATGTCAAACTTTAAAATTGACACCGGTGTCAAAGGATCTACCACTATATATATATATATATATATATATATATATATATATATATATATATATATGGCAAGTGAGTGAACAAAGGAAGAGTATAATCTGATCTGAAACAGAGATGCAAAAGAACCCACATTAAGTGCGGTCCATAGGTGATGTTGTAAATTGAGCACAAGATCAGGCTGAAATTAGGTAGGGGTTATGCAGCAAAGAAACGCGTATTAATGCCTCCATGCCACATACTGCAACGCTTTTGACACTATATTAGGCCACCCTCACCATGTCCTTGGTTGTTTCTGCTTCAATCGCTGAAAATGTGCCTGCAATAGTGCTTTTTAACAAAAATGACTTTTTTTTTCCCAATTAAATCTAACCAAAATGGCATCCTTGAAACTTATCCATGAATTGTAAAAAGAGTAAGCAATTAAATATCCCTGACTGGATTTCTTTTTATTTCAGCATTTATGTGAGTTTATTTTATTTATATCTGTTTGCTTTTCGTTATTTGCTTCCACATATTTAAGTATGTGGTAAGCTACTACTAAATTCAGGTTCAATTTCTTTTGGTATGTTAGTGCTTTATTTTGTGTGGTGAGTTATAATAGATAATATGGATTACTTTTTTTTTTTTGTTTTTGGTAAAAACAAATCATCCAACTTATTAGAAATCTGTGGCGCATCCTACATCAGACATAACAATATATTTTTACCTAATATATTTAGTAAAATAGAATAAATTTATATTTTTAAAAAGATTTAAAAAATAGTTCATATGCCTTTTTCTTCAATGCTAGGGCTATAAACCTACGAGAGAGCCTATATTATATTTTTTTTGTTTTAAATAGAGTAGTAGTATACTTATTTTTTTATAATTTGATATGTGTAGTAAGTTTTAATAGGCTAATAAACTTAGATCATACATTTTATTTTTAAGTACAGAGCAAAACTATAATTTAGCCAACAACAGACTAATAAACTAGGCTAAACTCAGATTTTTTTTTTTTTTTTGTATAACCCAGAAGTATCCCCATTCAACCTTCTCCAATCACCTTGCCTCCGGGGTACGACCCTGGAGATACTTTTCTCCTCTGGCCTCCAAAGATTTTCAAAGAATTTGCTTGAGGCAGGGTTTGAATTCCCGACTCAAGCAAATCCTTGGGGGTTCAGTTGCCAACTGAGCTACCCTTGGGGTTAAACTCAGAATATTTTACGTATATTGTATTTGGACCAAAGTCTAACCTAATTCAATCCAATTATACCTTTACTTTTTATCATATTTTTTTACTACTTTTTATCAATTTTAGAAAGTGATGTATTGAGTCATCAGTACTGTACAAGTAGAAAATATATTTTCAAGAGCAGGGGGAATATAGATTCTAGCTCAAGAATTTAAAATGTTGGTTTTTTCCTTATTCATTTGTGTTGAATTTCTTTTTTTTATTTTTTTTTATTTTCAGCTATTACAAGAGTGTTAATTTCAGTATTTTTCCTTATTCATATTTGAGTCATCGAGTCCTATAAGCTATGGCAAGAAGCTAAGGCCCAAGTTGACTACAAGGTCTAATTCAAGGCCCATAACTTTGATCTTGCCCACCCGATGATCCCACCTTCTGCGCCATCATCGACAACTGCCGCAAACTAGCATTCTCCCACCAAATCCTCCGCCGCGACCAGGTCGTCGAGAAATTCTCCGGCCGCATCGACATGCTTGAGAATTGGGTTGGGCTGTCCAACGAGTACGGTGGCGTGATAAAGCCCACAAAGGCAGTGGCCATGTGTTGAGATATATAGTCCCGTATTGGTTGAATGAATAAGTGGACTTTATAAGGCCTTGGCCATTCTCACAGCTAGCCAACCTTTGAACTAGTTTTTGAGGTGGTGTATCCCAAGATTCTTTATATAGTATCAGAGCCTCACCATCCCCCACTTTTGTGGAATTTCTTACTATCAGAGTCTCACCGTCCCCCACTCTTGTGGAATTTCTAGCACAGATTGGCTGGGCATTATCCGCCTTTATAAGGCTTTGTTTTTGGGATGGTATATCCCAAGGTTCTTTACACATGTTCAAGAAACTAGCCTCCGACCATGGTGCTGTGTTAGAGGACAACGAAGAGGTAAATTTGGCTATATTGAATTTGATCATCATATTGTTATATGTTGTAGATGCTTCTTAAATAATGAATATAATCAAGTACTATAATGAGAATGCTTCAGTGATTACATAGGTTCATGTTATTGCAGGCAGTAGCTAAGCACATTCATTGTTGAATAAACTTTAAATGTTTTGTTAGTTTTATATTTAATAGTCTTAATTATGCAGTCAAGTGTTTAGGTAAGTGAAAGGCCAAGAGTGGTAAGAAAGTGAAAGGCCAAGAGTTGTGAGAAAGTGAAAGGCCAAGAGTTGTAAGAAAGTGAAAGGCCAAGAGTTGTGAGAAAGTGAAAGGCCAAGAGTTAGAGAGACCAAGAGTTGGAAGTTTAGTTTTATGGTTTATGGCTAATTTAATGTTTGGTACATGAAAAGGCAATCTAGTGCCTATATAAACTAATCCATATTGTAAGCAACACATCACAAGAAAAAGAGAAATACAAGTTTTGTCTTCTCCACAAGAAAATAGTTGTTTTTATTTTAAGTTCTACATTATAGTGATACCACAAATTGGTATCAGAGCTATGGAGAGGGGGAGTGATATGGCACTACCTAAGTTGACGAAGGAGAACTACGAGAATTGGAGCATCCAGATGAAGGCTCTTCTCGGATCCCAGGACGCTTGGGAGAATGTTCAAGCAGGTTTTGTAGAACCACAGGACACTGGAGGCCATTCGGCGGCTCAAACCAAAGCGTTGAAAGAGACGCGTGCAAAAGACAAGCTGGCGTTATTCATGCTCTTCCGAGCTGTAGACGAATCCGGGTTCGAGAAGATAGCAAATTGTGAGACCTCAAAGGCAGCCTGGGACATCTTAGCAAATGTCTATAGAGGAGCTAACCGGGTTAAACAAGTCCGGCTTCAAACCCTTCGTGCCGAGTTGGAGGGAATGAAGATGAAGGACACGGAAGGAGTATCCGGGTTCGTTGCCCGGGTTCAAGGAATTGTAAACCAGTTAAAACGGAATGGAGAAGATATACCTGACACTAGAGAGGTGGAGAAAATCTTGAGATCTTTGACAGACCAGTTCGAAAACATGGTTTGTGCCATAGAGGAGTCCAAGGACCTGTCTACACTCACCATTGACGAGTTGGCGGGTTCCCTTGAAGCGCATGAACAAAGAAAGAAGAAGAAGGAGGAAACTCTTGAGCAGGCACTTCAGACCAAAGCAACAATTAAAGATGAGAAGATGCTCTATTCTCAAAATTTTCGAGGTAGAGGACGTGGCCGCGGTGGACGAGGTACTAGCCGTGGTGGTAGAGGTCGAGGCCGAAGTCAAGAAGTGTATAGTGATGAGGTAGGACAGTCAAATCAACAAAACTGGAGAGGAAGAGGACGAGGTCGACGAGGAGGTCGGTCACATTATTCAAACATCGAGTGTTACAAATGTGGAAAGTTTGGTCACTATGCAAAAGATTGTAACTCGGACAAGTGTTACAACTGTGGCAAAGTCGGACATTTCGCAAGAGAATGCAGAGAGGAGAAAAAGGTGGAGGAGACGTCCAACCTAGCCACAGAAGGCGAGATGAAGGATGGTGTCTTGTTAATGACACACAGTAAAGGAAGTCCAGACGATGACATGGAGTGGTATCTTGACACGGGTGCGAGCAACCACATGTGCGGACATAAGCACTTCTTCAAGGAGATGAGAAAGGTGGAAACCGGACATGTTTCGTTCGGGGATGCCTCAAAGGTTGAGGTAAAAGGCCGAGGTACGATCTGTTTCCTACAAAAGGACGGGTTAATTGGCTCAATTCGAGATGTGTACTATGTACCCGACCTAAAAAGCAATATTTTAAGCATGGGTCAACTGATGGAGAAAGGTTACTCGGTTATTATGAAAGACCGGGTATTGTATTTGAAAGATGAGCAAGGTCGGCTGATAGTTCGGGTTCAAATGGGTAAGAATCGTATGTATAAACTAAATCTGAAATGTATACAGGTTGAATGTTTACAAGCCGAGGTGGAAGATAAGGCGTCACTTTGGCATCTCCGGTTTGGTCACCTACATTATGGTGGTCTAACCGAGTTGGCAAAGAAGAAGATGGTGGAAGGGTTACCTGGCATCAACTTTGAAGGAAAGTTTTGTGAGAGTTGTGTACTTGGCAAGCATGCCAGGACCACGTTTCAGAAGATGGCAAGATTTCGGGCTAAGCAACCTCTGGAACTAATACATACCGACTTGTGTGGACCCATCAATCCGGGTTCCTTCAGCGGTAAAAAGTATTTTATTTCCTTTATTGATGATTTCTCACGGAAAACTTGGGTTTACTTTCTGAAGCAGAAGTCCGAGGTGTTTGATGTGTTCAAAAGGTTCAAGGTGATGATTGAGAAGGCAACAGGAAGCTATATCAAATCGGTGCGGTCTGACAGAGGTGGGGAATATACCTCAACAACGTTTATGTCTTTCTGTGAGGAACAGGGGATAAGGAGGTTTCTAACAGCACCATACTCACCACAACAGAATGGCGTGGCTGAAAGGAAGAACCAGACTATTCTTGACATGGTTCGGTCAATGCTGAAGAACAAAAGGATGCCGAAGGAGTTTTGGGCGGAAGCTGTGCAGTGTGCTGTGTATGTGCAGAACCGATGTCCACATTCGAACTTGGATGATAAAACTCCACAGGAAGCATGGAGCGGTCAAAAGCCTTCAGTGGCTCATCTCAGAGTTTTTGGCAGTATAGCCTATGCACACATACCGGACCAGCTCAGAACCAAGCTCGAGGATAAAAGTAAGAAATATGTTTTTATTGGATATGATGAAAAAACAAAGGGGTATAAGCTGTTTGACCCCGTCAACAAGAAAGTCATAGTAAGCAGAGATGTAAAGCTCAATGAAGCAAATGAGTGGGACTGGAACAATTCTTCTGAGGTAAACTTTGAAGACGGAATCTCAACACAAATTATCAACCCGGCAAGTCCTGAAGCTTCTGATGATGAAGATGAGGTACGACAACCCAGGATGCGAAGCATACAAGACATATATGAGTCAACAAGTGAGGTACATTTTGTTTGTCTTCTTGCAGACTCTGAGAACATAAGTTTTGAAGAATCCATCCGAGATAAGAAATGGCAAGATGCCATGGATGAGGAGATAGAAGCCATTGACCGAAATAACACATGGGAGTTAGCCGAGCTACCAGAAGGAAGTCGGGCCATTGGAGTGAAGTGGGTGTTCAAGAAGAAGATGAATGCTCAAGGGGAGATAGAACGATATAAAGCTCGACTAGTTGCAAAAGGTTATAAGCAGAAGGCTGGAATTGACTATGACGAGGTGTTTGCCTCTGTTACAAGGATGGAGACAATTCGGCTACTCATCTCACAGGCTGCTCAATACAGATGGCCAATGCATCAAATGGATGTAAAGTCGGCATTTCTGAATGGTGTTCTTGAAGAAGAAGTTTATGTGGAACAACCGCCGGGCTACATGAAGGCAGGAGAAGAGAAGAAGGTGCTGAGATTGAAGAAAGCACTTTACGGGTTGAAGCAAGCACCACGGGCATGGAATGCTCGTATTGACAAATATTTCAAGGAGAATGGACTTGAACAATGTCCATATGAACATGCTGTTTATGTCAAGAAAAATGGAGGAGACTTGTTAATTGTGGCTCTTTTTATGGGAAACAATGCCAAGATGATACAAGAGTTCAAGAGCACAATGACAAGAGAGTTCGAAATGACAGATCTCGGTTTGATGAAGTTCTTTCTTGGTTTGGAAGTAAAACAAAATGAGAAGGGAATCTTCGTGTCACAGGAGGCTTATGCAAAAAAGATCTTGAAGAAGTACAAGATGGAAGATTGCAACCCAGTTTCAACACCAATGGAACCCGGTTCAAAACTCTCTAAGTTTGATGGAGGAGACCGTGTTGATGCAAGCAAGTACAGAAGTTTGGTGGGAAGCCTACGTTATCTCACCTGCACGAGGCCGGATATCTCGTTAAGTGTCGGCATAGTAAGTCGGTTCATGGAGGAGCCGAGATACACACATTGGAAGGCGGTAAAGAGAATTCTGAGGTATGTTCAAGGTACAGTCTCACACGGGTTACACTACTCGAGCTCGGCAAAATACAAGTTGATTGGATATTCTGACAGTGATTGGTGTGGAGACGTAGATGATCGAAAGAGCACGGCTGGTTATGTGTTTTTCATGGGCAACACGGCATTCACCTGGATTTCGAAGAAGCAACCTATTGTGACACTGTCGACATGTGAAGCTGAATATGTAGCTGCATCTTGGTGTGTTTGTCATGCAATGTGGCTCAGGAAATTGCTAAGCAAGTTGGAGGAAAAACAAGTCGGTCAAACTGTGATCCGAATTGACAATAAGTCGGCTATAGAGCTAGCCAAGAACCCGGTAAATCATGAAAGAAGCAAGCATATTGACGTCCGATTTCACTTCATCCGGGATCAAGTAAAGGAAGGAAATGTGGAGCTAACACACGTGACCAGTCAAGAGCAAGTCGGGGACATCTTCACAAAGCCATTGCCGACATTGCTGCTCAACAATTGCAAGAAGATGCTTGGGATGAAAGATGGCAGAACCATTTAATTTTATGAAGGAGAATTGTTGAATAAACTTTAAATGTTTTGTTAGTTTTATATTTAATAGTCTTAATTATGCAGTCAAGTGTTTAGGTAAGTGAAAGGCCAAGAGTGGTAAGAAAGTGAAAGGCCAAGAGTTGTGAGAAAGTGAAAGGCCAAGAGTTGTAAGAAAGTGAAAGACCAAGAGTTGTGAGAAAGTGAAAGACCAAGAGTTAGAGAGACCAAGAGTTGGAAGTTTAGTTTTATGGTTTATGGCTAATTTAATGTTTGGTACATGAAAAGGCAATCTATTGCCTATATAAACTAATCCATATTGTAAGCAACACATCACAAGAAAAAGAGAAATACAAGTTTTGTCTTCTCCACAAGAAAATAATTGTTTTTATTTTAAGTTCTACATTATAGTGATACCACACATCGCACTGTAACAAAGGCAAGTGCAGTTATTTCAAGCACATTCATCCAAGTACAAGCACATTGCAGAGTCTTGTCATTACAATTGTGAGCTATATCGAAGTGCTAAGAGTTACCTTCAAAACGGAAAAAGACTTCATAGATGAACAGAAATTGCAGTCATGCATGGAAAGTGCATTGGAGATTATACTCATGTATTATTAAGAATGTAATGAAATTAAATTTTCACTATTCTTCGTGTATAATCATATTTTCGTACTTGATCTCGATTGTCAAAGATCAATTTTTTAATGATATCTTTTTTGTTTTTTAAATTAAATAAAATTATTAACGGCATTATGTCTATTATACATTTTTAATAAAGAATTTATCATCTATCATTTAACATGATCAGAAAAATTTTCCTACACTCACAACATTTTGTGGGACCCGCAGTAAAAAAAAAAAAACTCTGACACGCAAAACGAATCTCTATAACATTACACAGTCACTTTTCCTAGAACATAACTCTTATAAAATCCTTTAATAAGTTTTAATTATTTCACTAACCACAATCCTTTCTAGTTGTAGTCACTAGGCAAGTTGTGACATGTCATGACCCACATTTCATGAGCACAACCAGACAGAAACTGCTGCCATAGCGTGACAAGCCCTTAAAAAGAGAAATTATAATATAAAAAAAGCATTAAAAATAATTTATAAGTTATACTTATAATCTATTTTTATTTATAACTTTTTACGATCATAATCTTAATCGTTGATTTCCATCAATTATCGATCATCATCTATTGTGAATTAATAATAAATTAATAAATTTAATTTGAGAAAATAATAACCGGGCGAAAATCAACTGCTAAGATTATGGTTATAAACAAAAATAGATTGTAACTATTATAACTTCCTCATCTTATATTTAAAAAAAAATATTAAAATAAAATTCAATACATGTCTGATCTTGAATGCCGAAACATTATATTGAACTTGAGATCCACCGGTACATGTCATTCCAAAGGGTGTGGAGCGTTGTCCAAAACACTATGCTCAAACCGAGGTGAGGTGGTCGTTGTTACGAACTAACTCAGTTTCATTCATCCTCTGGCGTAGCTTGAATGGAAAGGGAGATAGTGAAATTACAGAAGCTGGCGTATCTGTGCCCTGAATCACAGTGTAAGACCATGCCCCTAAAACTGCCCCAGTAACTGGTCCAACCATATACACCCAAAGTCCCTTGTAGGATGCACTAGCAATTGCAGGACCTAATGTCCTCACTGGGTTCATTGATCCTCCTGATATTGGCCTGTATAAACACACAGGACAACTTTATCATCATCAAATTTGGTTCTATTAATAATTGGATAAGGTATGTATCATTTTAAAGGATATAAAGTTGTATCATTATAAGAGAAAGAAAAAGATAGATAAAGGAGAAGAGAGAATTGACAAAAAAAATAAAAGTGTAGGTCCCACCTATCTGTGAGAGTAAAATTCTCTTAATAATTTTCAAAACATAAGATTATGTCATGTATGTATGTCTCTAGCTTTCAACTCAATCTTTCATTAATATTCATCAACAGGCTTTGCCTATGAGAGACTTTGAGTCTCCGTTTTTTAAGCTTTTTTTTTTTTGTCTGTGGTTATATATGCGTTTCCTGTCTTTCACCAATGTAAAAGGGGGAAGGAGAATAATTTTTTTTTGTTTTTTTTTTTTTTATATCAATTTTTTTTTTCTTTTTTAGAGTAAAGTAACTTTCGATGCTCAACAAAAATTATGGAGCCTATGTTAATTCTTTAGGAGAAAAATAAATATGTTAATCCTTTAGTAAAAAAATTAACATTATAAATCTTTAAGAAAAAAAAAATCAACTTGTGGTCTTTTTTAAATCTAAAATAGATCTAGTTAGTCGAAGTCGTGGTCGTTCTGAAATTGAAGAAGTCCTGCATTAATCCCTTAAAAGTGTTAGAATTCAAACTTAATTTTGATTCTACCTCCAAAGAATTCACCTCCAAAGAATTCAAATTCAAATTGAACTTCTCCATCACCTATCAAGAATCTTATGGAACCTTGTAGAAAGCTATGGATGCTTGAAGAAAATTCATGAAACTTATGGAGACTTGGAGAAGCTTGAGGAAGATTAAAGAAGAATCCAATCCTATCCATTGCCAACTCATGATGAGTTGGAAATCTTATCCTATCACCATGAGTTGTCTTTAGTGTATGGTTGATATTAGTGTTCAAAATCAATTTGAAGACTAGAAAGGTAAAAAATGGTGGCTAGTGGTTATAATAGTTTGTCAAGTTCAATTTGAACTCTTTTATGTATGTCTATATATATAGGGTGTGTAGTATGTTAGGCATATAGTTGTAATGAGTGAATAGAAAGATTAAAAAGTGTGTGGAGAGTGTTGAAACACTTGTGAGAAAAATAGAAAGAAGAAAAGAGAGTGTGAGAGTTATATTGAGAGAAAAATTAGTGATAGTGTTGTAACACTTGTATTTTGTTTGTAAAAGTTTGATACTATTGTATTTGTTCTATTTTGTCTATTCCATATCCAACAAAAAAGACTAATATGAGTCTATTTTAAATTCTAAAAATACCATGAGTCAAATTTTTTTTAAGGAATTAAATGTCCTGTGATATTTGTTGAAGAGACAAAAAATACTTTACTCTAATTTTTTTTATTAACAAAAAAAAAAGTTAATTTTTTTGTTGTTGTTGGTGTGTACTTACCCGGCGACAATGCCTGCTATGCTAACAGAAAAACCAACGGCTAGTCCTCCCAGCTCTCCTATCTGTCGAATGACAACATTTTAAGGTAATGAGTGTAATTATGTTCTGCTTTTGGTAAAGAACATATTATACAGCTAGCATTTTTAGCATTGTTGGTATTATTTTACAGCATTTTTGTCGGTGGACACGGCAGTGGCTATGAACATCAAGGTGAAAGTGGAAACTATTTCCATGATTAGTGCTTGAATGTCTGATCCAGAAGGTGTGGTTGAACCAAGCTGCTTTGCTGGATCTAACAGCGCTCTCAGCGTATATGAAGCAGAAATAGCTCCTGTGAGTTGAGCTGCAATGTAAAATGGGACCTGCAACATAATCGTGGGCTAATTACGTTCCTTAGTATATATAATGGGTCTAAAACTACAACTAATCCATAAAATAAGTTGGCCATCTAGCCCAAAAATGTTTTTTGGAAATTCACCACACTGATCTGAATTTCCTATGATTACTTATAACTAAGGTTTTTTTTTTTTTTTTTTTTTTGGATTAGTGGGAGGGGATATGAATTGATATAAAGATATTTTATGGGAAATTGAACCCTCTCCGCTTACAAAACAAATGCAGCATGCAATAAGAGAAACATTATACCCTATTTTATTAGGGGTTTTAATTTGTCTTTTAATATGTCACAAATAAATTTCCTATACACAAAATATTTTGTGGACCCACATTCTTTAAAGCAAAAGTGTATTTGTTAGGCCCAAAGATTATACCCCATTTTATTATGTCTAATGCTAATCGAAGAATTTTAAGTATTTGTTAAATATGTTAAGTAAAGTAAAAATACCATTTAAATGAATAACAAAAGAAAAATATTAATTTAATTTGATATGAAAGTTTAAAAATTCTGTCCTAGAAAAGCATATGAATACATGGGAAAGAAAGTATATAACTAGTGTTACTATATGATAGAATGTGGTCTTTGTCAGATGCATAACACAGAATATTATTATATTCTCAAGAATAAAGACTTGAATTTGTTAACGGAGATAAAAACGATAGATGAGGAGCATCGAACCACTTGAAACCACATAACACATTAATCCGACATTATGTATTCAAGGATCTAGTGAAACACTATTAACCTTGAATTAAATATAATCAATAAAGTTGGAGACAGTAAAACATGTTATACATGTTGAGTGCTGTAGTATAAGATTATTTTCTAATTATCCCAAAGTGTACTTAACAGTTTCCCTCAATTGTCTCACGAGCACTCCAAGACATTGGTATGTCATCGATTCAATAAGTAGTGTGGGACCATGTCTGAGGACAAAAGAAGATTATATTAAAATACAAGGGAAAAAATCCATTTATAATTTTTTTTTTACAAGTTACGTTACGTATGACCGGTCATACACTCTTGATTAAAATATTACCCGTCATATTTAATTAGGGGTGTTAACGAGCCGAGCCGAGTCGAGTTTTAATTTTAAAAGGCTAAGTCTGTGTTTAAATGTGTCAGTCTGACCAAACATATTTCCTATTATGAATATAATTATCAGCCTGTGATCTGACTTATTTATAAGGCTGAACTTTTGGATTAGAGCTTGAGGCCTTTTTTTTTTAACGAACTTTTATATATATCCAAATCTGATTCCAACAACTAATTTTTAAACATATAAGCTCAACTCTTCACAAACACTAGAAGACCTAATTTGTTTATTACCCATATACTTAATGTAATTTCTTTATAAATAAAAAGTTCCTAAATATAACTTTTTCCTGAAATATAATAATAGCACTCTCACTATGCAGACAAACCTGTTTCCAAGGAAAACGCCTCACGGCGGCAAAAGCTAAGGAGACTGCAGGATTCATGTGTGCCCCAGAGATGTGTCCAATTGCATAAATCATCACCGTTACAGTGAATCCTCCTGCAAGTGAACCTGCCAGTTTTGAGACTTTGTTTTCATCAATAGCATTAAGAGCAGAACCACCACTTCCCAAAAACACCAACAGATAGGTGCCTATTATCTCTGCAAATACCTGTTATATTGGATCAACCGGAACAATGATTATTTGTTTTCTTTCCATATAACAATTAAAAAACTAATTAATATAGGATTGAATAGTTTCTTTTATCTGATATAAAGTCATGTAAACTTATTTTATTCCTTTATAAATAAATTAACCTTGAAAAGAGAGCATATTAGAAT
Source organism: Gastrolobium villosum (assembly GCA_032173675.1). NCBI lineage: Eukaryota > Viridiplantae > Streptophyta > Magnoliopsida > Fabales > Fabaceae > Gastrolobium > Gastrolobium villosum. Next base: position 14,720 of record JAVKPL010000210.1, read on the forward strand.
GAAAAGTGAGTAAAAAAAAATCATTACATGAGCTCAAATGATATCATGTTACATAATGGAAGGAATGAAGATAAAACTGTCGACGCAGCATGCATATATCAATTTCCTTTTCTCTTAAAATATGGCATGTGCATAAACCTTGCCATAATAAAGAGAAATGAATATATAATATATGCTTCTCAGTTGGTGAGTGGATATCATGAAATGTAGAAATTAGAGAGTTTCTCTTAATTACCATTCTTGGAAAACCAGGAGGGTAATTCTGTGCAAGTTTTGAAAAAGAAACACAATGGGATTGCTTATGGGTTCTTGGATTTTGCAGCTGATCATTTGTATCGTTGATGAAGCTGCATATCTTTTGGTCTGCACCCTCCATCGTTGTTTATGGAGAGCTATTAAGAAATGTGATCTCTATGTTAACAATAATTGTCAGGGACTATGATTAGTGACCCTTTTATAATGTCCCTTATGTGCCACCTCAACGATTCCATATGGAAAAGTGAGTGCGTCAATTCCAATGTGAAGTCAGCACACATTCAGATTAGGTCATATAAATTCAAATACAGGTTTATCCGATCCTCTGTATGTCACGGAGCACGCTCCTAACTCCACTTTAACACTACTGGGCTTATTTTTACCTGTACAGCATAATACTTTCTGTAACAGCCCGTGTTAACCCGGTCCGTTAACACACTATCGTATTAAGCCATGCTTAATTAAAATGCGGAATAACTTTTTCTTTAATTCAATTATGACGTCTTTAACTTAACCAACTTGATTACTTAATCATTTTCATAAAAATACTGCCTGTATGTAAATTGCAAGACAACTAACTGAATACCTCGTACATAAATGTAATGTGAGTATCTAAAACCACAGGACCACAATATGCAGCCTGGGTCAAAATCCTGATACTTTAATTACAACATTAAACCAAAAGACAATAGTCAAACCATGTGGCATGGACAAACCCCATGCTCACCAAATAAGGCAACAATGCCCACAAAACAGTCTCAACATGATAACATAAATAAAGCGGAAGACATAACATAACAGCAGTCAATCCAGCAGAACAGCATATCAAACTATCAACTCAGCTCGGGCCTCCTGCCACCTGAGCCCTCAACATTACCTGATCCTGAAATAAGTGTCCCCAAACGTGGGGTGAGATCTCTAGCAAGAAATCTCAGTAAGACAAGGGGTCCTCAAGGAGTCTCCACCCCAAGCTCACTTACATGTGTAATATAAGTTCTAAAAACAGTATTTACAGTATAAGTTCCAAAACTATGCGATGCAGCAATTATACATGTCATGTGTGCATATCAAATCTACTGGCCAGAGAAATGTAGGAATACGTCTATGCCTACATGAGTACCAGGACGCTACCTGTACCTCACCACAGCCTCACCATCTTGTATGTACTACATACTCAGGCTTACCGTATAGGTGGACACCACATGCATATCATAATAGCTCATTACATATAAACAGCTCAACAGCATTTCAAAATAATCAAAGTATGTAACACAGCATGCATAAACCCATCCCCATGGGACATGGTGGAACATCAAAATGGCTAAACCGAGGACACGAAAGCTTACCTTGCAAGCTAGCTATCCAAGCCAAGAGTCCAACCACTCACTAGTCCTCAAACAGCAGTATCACAATCTGATGTGGACCATATATCAAGTCAATAACAATGCATAACATGCATACAACTTAAAGACTACGCCTTTCCTTTACGTTTTACGTCTTAAGGCTTCCAACAAAGCCATAAGCCCTTAATCATATGATTCTGACTTAGTCCTTTTATTACAGAAGTTCAACTTCCTTAAATTAGGGTCCACACACACCCCATAGCTTACTGTTCATACAGTGAAGCTACTGTCTGCGCAGAACCCAGGATATCCGGATATCAGAAGGGGCATATCCGGATATGCCATATCCGGATATCACACTGGACATATCCGGATATGTCATATCCGGATACCCAGATCCCATATCCGGATATCAATATCCGGATACCATATCCGGATACTGATATCCGGATATCTGTTCGACGAATATCCGGATATCTCACGACAGAATGCAGTTTCTGCATTTCGTGAATATCCATCCCAAAGGTCCAACTTTTAACACATGTACACGTTAAAGCATGCATCTTTAAGCATATACAAGTTCATTTAGGTGTTGGTTACTTCATTTTAACTTTTTACATGTCAAGACACCAACTTTAAGCAAAATAAACTCATGATTATGGTGAGGTAACTTACCAAAGTTCAAAACAGAGGCAAGTTGTGCTCTTGGAGCCCTCTCAAGACACTTCACACTCAGCCTAAGTAGGAGCACGAAAATGGCACTTCAAGGTGGGTTCTTGCACCACAAGAAGGCTCTTTGAAGCTTACAATGACTACCACAAGGTAGCCATCACTAAAGCTTCAAACTCAGCTCACTAACTACACACACACAGCAGTGGACACTGCCCAAGAACACTCCTTTCACTCTCACAAGGATGATACAAGTGTGTAGGAAGGAAGAAGGAGGAGAAATCAAGCCAAAGGTGAAAACTTGATCCTCAAAGGTTGAGGGAGAGCAATGGAACAGTGATCACACTCCCTCAGCCACCCACTCACGTTCTGAATACAAGGTCTCCTAGGGTTGTGTGCTAATGTGTCTATTTATAGGCACATGGCCACTAACCGCGCAGTATTAGCCTTAATCGCAAAGTAAAAGATATTGATCCCAAACTTCGGATTCTAGACCTACGCATTTTTCTAAGATTTGTCATATTTTTATTTTATTTTTCGGAGCACCTTTCCGGTACGCGCTTTTCCATAGCCAGTATCAGTTCTGGCATCAGATTACGTCATTTTGACTTGAAACTTGTTTTACAAGTCCTACATAATATTCTAGTAATTATCATGCATTCGTTATAATTTTCCGGGATACTTTTCCGGTACGCATTTATACCGAGTAGCAGAACCGGTATCTGCGCTTTTCTTCCGAAAGGCGACTTTCAGCATTTTTACTCACTCAATATAATTATCTAAGCCCAATAATAATTATTAGGGTCAATTATGGAATTATTTCTTAATTATCATAATTAATTTACTAATTACCTTAATTAGCGGTGCGGGTTCTTACATTCACCCCACCTTTTTAAGGATTTTGTCCTCAAAATCAGAAACATACCTGTCTCGAAAGTCGGGATACTGTCGGAGAAGCTCATCCTCTCGCTCCCAGGTACACTCCTCAGGAGTTCTTCCTGACCATTGCACTTTGACCATCGGAATGATCTTGCTCCTCAACTGCTTCTCGCCACGATCGAGGATCTTGAGTGGTCCGACGGGAGTCTTTAGGTTCTCCCGAACCTCCACATCATCCGGCTGCACCACGTGCGAAGGATCTGCTATGTACCTCTGAAGCTGAGACACATCATGGATGTTGGCTAGGTTCGGAGGTAAGGCAAGTCGATAGGCAACAGGTCCTACTCTACCAAGGATCTGGTAGGGCCCAATTAATCGCGGGCTCAACTTCCTCACGCCGAGTGCCCGTCCAACACCGGTGACAGGTGAAAGTTTCACAAACACGTGCTCACCCTCACTGAACTCCAGTGGTCGATGCTTGACATCGTAGTAGCTCTTCTGACGATTCTGCGCCTGCTTCAACTTTTCCCTGATCATCTGGATCTGTAGGGTAGTATCTTGGACAAAGTCCAAGCCGAATAGCTCTTTATCTCCAACCTCAGACCAGCAGGTAGGAGTCCGACACCTCCTACCATACAGCGCCTCGTAGGGTGCCATGCCCAGACCAGCATGAAAACTGTTGTTGTACGAAAATTCAACCAACGGAAGGTACCTATCCCATGCAGAACCCTGCTCCAACGTGCAAGCTCTCAACATGTCCTCCAATGTCTGGATGGTCCGCTCAGTCTGTCCGTCAGTCTGAGGGTGATAGGCGGTACTCAATCTCAACTGCGTACCAAAAGCCTCCTGCAGCGCCTCCCAGAACCGAGATGTGAACTTCGGGTCCCTATCACTGATGATACTCTCGGGCACCCCGTGAAGCCTCACGATCTCGCGGACATATAGCTTGGCCAACTGCTCTGTAGTGAAGCTCACCTTCACTGGAAGAAAATGGGCAGACTTGGTCAATCTGTCCACAATGACCCAGATAGAGTCACAACCAGCCTGAGTTTTTGGCAATCCCACCACGAAGTCCATGGAAATACTCTCCCACTTCCACTGTGGAATATCCAAAGGTTGAAGTTTACCAGACGGTTTCTGGTGCTCGATCTTCACTTTCTGACATATCAAACACTTGGACACGTAGACCGCTATGTCCTTCTTCATGCCCGGCCACCAAAAATTCCTTTTTAAGTCCTGATACATTTTTGTGGCACCAGGGTGGATAGTGAACCGGCTTTTATGAGCCTCTGCATAACCTCTTCGGTCAATGGCCCTCGAGGAATAACAATCCTCTTCTGGAACAGCAGCAAACCATCATCGTTCCAAGACACACCGTCCTGGTTCTTCACATAATCAAGGCACTCTCTTTGCACTTGCGCCTCTTTGATCTTTTCCATCAGCTCATTAATCACCTCTGCTGTCTCCATCTCAAGCAGTGCACCCCCAAACAAGGAGTTCACTCTCAAGTCTCTGAACTTCTCGATCACCTCGTAGTCGTTCATCATTAAACTGGATAAGCTCACGGATTTCCGACTCAAAGCATCGGCTACCACATTGGCCTTGCCAGGATGGTACCTCAACTCAAAGTCGTAGTCCTTCAAGAACTCCATCCATCTTCGCTGTCTCATGTTCAACTCCTTCTGGTCGAACAGATACTTCAGGCTCTTGTGATCACTGAATACAGCAAACTTCATGCCAAATAGGTAATGCCTCCAAATCTTGAAAGCAAAAACAATGGCTGCCAACTCCAAGTCGTGAGTCGGGTAGTTCTCCTCATGAGGTTTCAACTGTCTTGAAGCGTAAGCAACCGCTTTCCCTTTCTGCATCAGCACACAGCCAAGTCCTTTACCAGAGGCATCGCAGTATAACTCGAATTGCTCCGCAGGATCAGGAAGGACTAACACAGGAGCAGTAGTCAGTCTCTCCTTCAACTCCTGGAAACATTCCTCACACTCATGTGTCCACACGAATGGAGTCTCCTTTCGGGTAAGGCGAGTCATCGGTAGCACCATCTTGGAGAATCCTTCTATGAACCTCCGATAGTACCCGGCCAAACCCAAGAAGCTTCTTACTTCTGTAACCGTCTTGGGCCTCTCCCAATCCATCACGGCCTCAATCTTGTTAGGATCAACTGCAACTCCATTAGCAGAAATCACATGACCCAGAAATTTCACCGCCTTGAGCCAGAACTCACATTTCGACGGCTTAGCATAAAGCTTTTTCTCTTTTAGCACTTGCAACACAATCTTCAAGTGCTCGGTATGCTCCTCCTCCGTCTTGGAGTAGATCAAGATGTCGTCAATGAAGACGATCACAAACTGATCCAGGTACGGCTGGAAGATTCTGTTCATGTAGTCCATAAACACTGCGGGTGCATTGGTGAGTCCAAACGGGATCACCAAGTACTCGTAGTGCCCGTACCTCGAGCGAAACGCTGTCTTTGGGACATCCTCCGGCTTTACCCGTATCTGATGATAACCGGACCGGAGATCAATCTTGGAATACACACAAGCACCCCTGAGCTGATCCAGCAAATCATCAATGCGTGGAAGAGGGTACTTGTTCTTGATTGTCACCTTGTTCAACTGTCTGTAGTCGGTGCACAACCGCATGGTCCCATCTTTCTTTTTCACAAAAATGACCGGTGCTCCCCAGGGAGACACACTCGGCCGAATGAAGTCTTTTGCTGAAAGCTCCTCGATATGCTTCTTCAGCTCCGCCAACTCCGGTGGCGACATCCGGTATGGAGCCAACGAGATAGGCCCCACACCAGGCAATAAGTCTATGGAGAACTCTATCTCCCTCTGTGGTGGAAACTCAGGAATCTCCTCAGGAAACACCTCGAGGAACTCCTTCACCACAGGAATGCCAGTGAGATCCTCCTGTGTCCCACTCACCAAACCTCCCAACATGACATAGCCAAATGCCCCTGCTCTCAAGGCCCTCCTCGCCTGCAGGACTGAAATGAACGGTGAGGAACTGGCTGTGGACCCACCTGGAGACATCACCACTTTCTTGGCACAGCAATCAATCATTGCACAGTTTCTGGACAACCAATCCATGCCCAAAATAATCTGAAGGTTGGCCATCGGTAATCCTATCAGATCTACCGAGAAGTCACGGCCATCCCACTGAAACGCTACATCGCGATGAACAGTGGAGGTCAAACATTTTTCTCCGGTGGCGGTGGTAACCCGCATCGGTGGAGAAAGCACATCACTGGGCAACTCAAGCCCCACAGCAATAGGGGTAGCAACAAAAGAGTGCGTTGCCCCGGAATCAAATAACACATCAACAGCTGAACCACCAATGGTAATAGTACCTCTGACCAGGTTCGGAGCTCTGTCCGACTGCTGACGATCAAGTGTGTAGACTCGTCCGGTGGTAGGTGGCACGGCTGGTGCCCCAGTAGGAACCATCTGCAATGGCACAGCCTGCACTGCAGCAACTCTCGCCGTTGGACAATCTCTGGAATAGTGGCCCTCCTTGCCACACTGGAAGCATATCAGCTGCCCGGTAGAACACGGCCCAAAATGTGACTTCCCGCATCCCGAACATCTGGGAGCAGGAGGTCTAGCGGCATTCCCCGGAGTAGCAGTCTTTCTAAACTGATTTGGCGCTTGCTTAGCCGCCATCTGCTTACCCTTGCCCTTGTTCGCAAAATTTTTACTCTTCCAGGGAGTGGAACCGCCGGTACCCTGTGGTACCTCCATCTTGGCCTTCTTGGCCTTACTCGTGCTGTAGAAGTCCTCAATATCACGACACTGCTGGACCAGTGTCCCAAAATCTCTGGATGCAGACCCAGCTAAGTAACCAGCAATATCCTCATTAAGCCCCCTGCGGAACTTAGCAGCCAAGAATGTAGGAGTAGGCCTCGCCATCCTGAAGTGTGAAAACTTCACCAGCTCATTAAACTTGGCCAGGTACTCGTCGACAGACAACGAGCCCTGAACCAATCGGTCGAACTCTCCCTGCTTCCTTTCCTGAGAGTCGTAAGGAAAGTACTGGCCCAAGAAGCTCTCCTCGAAGAATGGCCACGTCATCACATGGCCCTGCATCTCGTAGACCTGAGAAAGGTTGGTCCACCACTCATGGGCCTCGCCCTCCAGCATATAAGTGGCGAACAACAGCTTCTGCGGATCGGTGCACTGCATGATCCGGAAAATCTTGTCTAGCGCCTGAAGCCATCTAGCAGCAGCAATGGGATCATACGATCCGTCGAATGAAGGTGGCTTATGCTTGCGGAAAGCATTCAGCCGGCGATCGATCTCGTCACGATCCTCAGCAAGTACGGGGATAGTCTGCATGGCCCCCGTCAAGTGACTACCCTCACCCATCTGGCTCTGGGAGTCCTCCTGTTGACTAGGCGGAGGTGGAGGCGGTGGCGGAGGTGGAGGTGGTGGAGGACCCTGGCCCGCAGCAGGACCAGCCCTCAACTCCTCCAACATGACTCTCATCATCGTCATGTTGGCCATCCGGTTCTCCTCCAGAACCTCTGCCGTGGTTTGCCGGTTCGCATCTCGAATTGCGTCCAGCATCGCCCGGTTCGCCAGCCTCGTGGCTTCCTGGTCGGCTAGTCGGGCCGCCTGCATCTCAGCCAATGCAGCCAGGACAGGATCCGTCTGATCCTCGCTCGTACTCGTGTTTCTCCTTGGCGGCACCATGACTCTGCACAAGTTACACAAAGAATGAGTTGATCAGGCCCACGCCATGTGGTCACATATGCATTATCGTAACGCACACCAGTCAGAGTGAACACAAAGTAGACACGCAACGACACATCCTAAGTTATTGCAATACATACAGGCTTTTCCCTAGAAAGTGCTCTGATACCATAAAATGTAACAGCCCGTGTTAACCCGGATTGTTAACACACTATCGTATTAAGCCACGCTTAATTAAAATGCGGAATAACTTTTTCTTTAATTCAATTATGACGTCATTAACTTAACCAACTTGATTACTTAATCATTTTCATAAAAATACTGCCTGTATGTAAATTGCAAGACAACTAACTGAATACCTCGTACATAAATATAAGTGAGTATCTAAAGCCACAGGTCTACACAAGTAGCCTGGGTCAAAATCCTGATACTTTAATTACAACATTAACATAAAAGACAATAGTCAAACCATGTGGCATGGACAAACCCCATGCTCACCAAATAAGGCAACAAAGCCCAATAACAGTCATAACATAAACTCAACAGAAAACATAAACAGCAGTCAAATAATCAGCAATCCACAACCAGCACGTCAGCATAATTATCAGCTCAGCTCTGGCCTCCTGCCACCTGAGCCCTCAACACTACCTGATCCTGAAATAAGCGTCCCCAAACGTGGGGTGAGATCTCTAACAAGAAATCTCAGTAAGACAAGGGGTCCTCAAGGAGTCTCCACCCCAAGCTCACTTACATGTGTAATATAAGTTCTAAAAACAGTATTACATTATAAGTTCTAAAATCATGCGATGCAGCAATTAATCATGTCATGTGTGCTTTCAAATCTACTGGCCAGAGAAATGTAGGAATACGTCTATGCCTACATGAGTACATGGATACTACCTGCACCTCACCCACATGCTTCTCCATCTTGTATGTACTACATACTCAGGATTGCCGTCTAGGTGGACACCACATGCATATCATAATAGCTCATTACATATAAACAGCTCAACAGCATTTCCAAAATAATCAAAGCATGTAACACAGCATGCATAAACCCATCCCCATGGGACATGGTGGAACATCAAAATGGCTAAACCGAGGACACGAAAGCTTACCTTGCAAGCTAGCTATCCAAGCCAAGAGTCCAACCACTCACTAGTCCTCAAACAGCAGTATCACAATCTGATGTGGACCATATATCAAGTCAATAACAATGCATAACATGCATACAACTTAAAGACTACGCCTTTCCTTTACGTTTTACGTCTTAAGGCTTCCAACAAAGCCATAAGCCCTTAATCATATGATTCTGACTTAGTCCTTTTATTACAGAAGTTCAACTTCCTTAAATTAGGGTCCACACACACCCCATAGCTTACTGTTCATACAGTGAAGCTACTGTCTGCGCAGAACCCAGGATATCCGGATATCCAGAAGGGGCATATCCGGATATGCCATATCCGGATATCACACTGGACATATCCGGATATGTCATATCCGGATACCCAGATCCCATATCCGGATATCAATATCCGGATACCATATCCGGATACTGATATCCGGATATCTGTTCGACGAATATCCGGATATCTCACGACAGAATGCAGTTTCTGCATTTCGTGAATATCCATCCCAAAGGTCCAACTTTTAACACATGTACAAGTTAAAGCATGCATCTTTAAGCATATACAAGTTCATTTAGGTGTTGGTTACTTCATTTTAACTTTTTACATGTCAAGACACCAACTTTAAGCAAAATAAACTCATGATCATGGTGAGGTAACTTACCAAAGTTCAAAACAGAGGCAAGTTGTGCTCTTGGAGCCCTCTCAAGACACTTCACACTCAGCCTAAGTAGGAGCACGAAAATGGCACTTCAAGGTGGGTTCTTGCACCACAAGAAGGCTCTTTGAAGCTTACAATGACTACCACAAGGTAGCCATCACTAAAGCTTCAAACTCAGCTCACTAACTACACACACACAGCAGTGGACACTGCCCAAGAACACTCCTTTCACTCTCACAAGGATGATACAAGTGTGTAGGAAGGAAGAAGGAGGAGAAACCAAGCCAAAGGTGAAAACTTGATCCTCAAAGGTTGAGGGAAAGCAATGGAACAGTGATCACACTCCCTCAGCCACCCACTCACGTTCTGAATGCAAGGTCTCCTAGGGTTGTGTGCTAATGTGTCTATTTATAGGCACATGGCCACTAAACGCGCAGTATTAGCCTTAATCGCAAAGTAAAAGATATTGATCCCAAACTTCGGGTTCTAGACCTACGCATTTTTCTAAGATTTGTCATATTTTTATTTTATTTTTCGGAGCACCTTTCCGGTACGCGCTTTTCCATAGCCAGTATCAGTTCTGGCATCAGATTACGTCATTTTGACTTGAAACTTGTTTTACAAGTCCTAAATAATATTCTAGTAATTATCATGCATTCGTTATAATTTTCCGGGATACTTTTCCGGTACGCATTTATACCGAGTAGCAGAACCGGTATCTGCGCTTTTCTTCCGAAAAGCGACTTTCAGCATTTTTACCCATTCAATATAATTATCTAAGCCCATTAATAATTATTAGGGTCAATTATGGAATTATTTCCTAATTATCATAATTAATTCGCTAATTACCTTAATTAGCGGTGTGGGTTCTTACACCTTGCTATCTGGGAGGATTTATCTATGGATTTTATCATTGGACTTCCCAATTCCGAAGGCAAAACTGCTATCCTGGTAGTAGTGGATCGCCTCTCAAAGTACGCTCATTTCATAGGGCTGCCTCCAAACTTCACAGCCACAAGAGTTGCTTCAGTGTTCGTTGATAACATCTGTCGCTTGCATGGAATCCCTCGATCAATTGTCTCGGATAGAGATAGTATCTTCGTGAGCAAATTTTGGTCTGAGCTAGCCCGCCTAAGTGGTACACGGCTGTGTTATAGCACTGCTAATCATCCGGAAACAGACGGTCAGACAGAAGTTACAAACAGGGGGCTTGAACAATATTTGCGCTGCTACACCATGGAATCTCCAAAACAATGGATGCATTACTTACCTTGGGCTGAATTTTCATACAACTCAGCATACCATTCATCGATCGGAACTTCCCCCTTTCAAATCGTCTATGGACGAGCTCCGCCTAGTATTCCACCGTACTCAGAAACCACTTCCCAAATTGAGGCCGTCGATGTATTGCTGACTCGTCGAGACGCAATTATCCGGCAACTTCGCGAAACTCTACACAGAACCAGGCAAAGAATGAAGGTTCAAACAGATAAAAAGAGAAGAGATGTTCAGTTTACAGTGGGTACCCAGGTCTTGGTTAAGCTCCAACCATACCGACAACGATCCGTGCACAACCAGACTTTCTCTAAACTCCGGCGTCGTTTCTACGGTCCTTATCCCATCACCGAGCGTGTAGGACCGGTGGCGTACCGCTTGGATCTTCCAGCGGAGTCAAGAATCCATCCGGTATTTCATGTGTCTCTTCTCAAGCAATACCGTCAAAATCCAGCCTTTCACTCTGCTCCTCTACCACACGCAAGCTGGGAAAATCATCCGATCACCCAACCGGTCGCGGTGCTTCGCACTCGGGTGCTGCCGCATGGAAAGGAGGAGACTTTACAACTCCTGGTACAGTGGGAGGGACTTCCACTAGAAGATGCTACTTGGGTCACCTCTTCTGAGTTCGCCCAAGCTTTCCCAAGCTTCGATCTTGAGGACAAGATCGCGTCTTTAAGAGGGGAGGGAAATGATACGCACCCACCAACACCAACAGAGGCCGCAGACATGGAAGAGAGCCAAGGACGACCGCATGACCAGGAGGAGGACGAACGTGGCACGCAGTTGAAAGAGAGAAAGGAAAGAAGGACTCTGGTTGAGGAGGAACGTGGCACGCATCTGAATGGAAGGCGAGAGAGAAGGACACCTAAATGGCTCCAAGGCTTCGTTCGCTGACACGTGGCACCAGGAGCTGTGGGCTGAAGACAAAGGGCAGGGCAAATGGGCTGGGAAAAGGCCCAATAAATAGTAAAGTGTAGTTTGTAATAAATGGGTTCAAGAGGCTGATGAGTCCACCCAAGTAATTTCTGCTATGTAGAATCGGTTGCTTTATAGCTTAGGGGGGGGGGGACCACAAGGATAGGTATTGAATATTGTTGTAACAACTTCTTCTTCTCCTTCTTGAATATTTCCTGGAGTTACCGGCATACTCGAAATTGCCGTTGAAAATACTAAGTTCCCGTAATTTTCCTTTGCAATTGTGTTAGTGATTTGTTGAGTGTATCAGATTTTTACTAAACCCTCCAAAACCCTCCTTCTTCCTAAAATTAAAGTTCCCCCAATTTGGGGGGTTTGAAGAGGGAAATATTAAAAATTATTTATCTACCCTTAACATTAAAATGTAAAAACTACATAAATGTGAATCATTGTTAAACGTGACATTATTAGAAAAGTCTCAAATACCAACAAAATTTATCGACAAAAAATATTTCGTCAAAAATAGTGATGAACTTTCTGATGAAAATCACATACGTCAAAAAAATTTCGTCAAAACTAAAGATGAAACAAGATTTTGTCATAATCACTGACATAAATTTTTTACGGGAAAGAATTCAGTCAAAACTATTGACGAATCTAAATTTCGTTGAAACTTTCAACGAAAATATTTTCCAAAATTTGACGAAACACATCTCTACCGAAAAGTTTCGACGTAAAACAATTACGTCTAAATTTTTTACGGAAAATATTTCCATCAATATTTGAGACTAAAAACATTTATGCAAAAGAATTTGACAATTTTTTTTGTCAAGATTCTTTATAGAATCTAAATTTCTTCAAAATATTTCATCAAAAAACATATTCATCGAAATTTTTGACGAAAAATATTTCCATCAAAATTTTCAATGCAACACATTTCCATCGAAATTTTTTGTGGAAAAAAATTTCATCAAATTTTTTTACAGAATTTACATTCCGTCAAAAGTTCTCGACGGAAATATTTTCGCTAAAATTTTTGACAAAAAATTTTAGTTGAATATTTAAGGAAACACATTTTCATTGAAAATATTCGATGGAAAATATTTTCATCAAATTTTTTGATAAAAAATATTTCCATCAAAATTTTCAATGGAACACATTTATGTCAAAAAATCTCAAAAGAAAGTTTTTCCATAAAAAAATTTGACGAAAAATATTTCGATTAAAATGTTTGACAGAAAAAATATTCTGTCAAAATTCTTTACAGAATCTAAATTTCGTCGAAAGTTTCGAATGAAACATTTCCCTCAAAATATTTGACAAAACAATTTCCGACAAAATTTTCTTCAGAACACATTTCCATCGAAATTTTGAACGAAAAACATTCCGTCAAAATTTTTGACGAAATATTTTTTTTCGTTTAAAGCATTTCATGGAGAAAATCATTTTCGTCAAAACTTTTGCCAGAAACTAAATTTCGATAGGAGATTTATTTTTGTAAAAGTTTTCATCGGAGAAAAATTTTCGTCGCTTTTCGACGAAGAGTATTCCGACAAAAAAAAACTTGTGACAATTTTCGTAGCTTGCAGCGTAGAAATTTCATAAGAAATATTATCTTTTTTAATATTGTGAAAAGTATATAAATAATTTTGTTAGAAATTTTAAATTTAATTTAGTTTGTAAAATATAATAATTATATTAATTTTAAAAAAGGGTATAATGGTAAAAAGATCTCATTAACCCTATATTTTTCTCCCTTGCCATTTTTTAACTCCTAAACAAGGGGAGAGAATACCCTCCAATTTCCTTCCCTTCCTTCCCCTCCCTCCCCCTTGGATCCCCTTCCTTTCCTTCCCCTCCAAACTCCCAAACAAAGCCTAAGGGGAGAAGGAGGCAAGTGTCCCACCCATAACCTCAACTCTAATACCCAATGTTGGACCAAGCACTTATCACTTTAACCATAACTTCTGATCTAGTGGCAAGCAGTTGATCCAACAACTCTATATTTCATTATAACAACTACAAATTATATGAATAATTTGTATTTTCTTGATCAGAGAATAATTTTAGATTTCAATCAGGTATTATAAGCACTTTGGTTTAAATTGAAGCGTCCTAAGATTTATTGAATCACATCAGCATCTAACATTTCCAACAGAAAATCAGACAGTTCCAGTTCAGCAGTTTTTCAAATTATCTAGATCTACCATACATTATACTCAAATAAACCTAACCAACCATGATCCTGATCTTGCATTGTCCATGTTAAACGACATCGTTTGCTAGTGAACTTGGAAATCTCTCTCAAAATATCTACTTGGATTATTTAAAGAATTCGTATTCTTACATGCCATAGTGTCCGAAAATAAGCACTCATAAATGGTGCAAAAAACAAAGGGAAAAATATTTATCCTGATGATACAACTTATATCTTTTTATTCTCACAAAGAAGTGAGACCCACACCTTTATTTTTTTGTCAATTCTCTCTCCTCCTTTGTCTATCTCTTTCTCTCTCTTAAAATGACATAACTTTACGCAATTTAAAATGATACACACTTTAACCAAAAACAAAAGATAAAAAGAAGAGATTTTTGTCTACTGCTGATTTTTTTAATTTTATTTTTATATTATTTATCAGTTGATCCATCTATTACTTGATTAATTCGATTCGAGCCGGATAGAATCACATGAGCGGCAAAACTCTCCCTATCAAATTTTAACATAATTACATTCCAAGAAACTCGAATTCGAAATCACTAATTAAGTTGCCTTACCGGTTGGACCACGTCCTTGTAAGAGTGGACTAAACAAGAAGGTTAACAAGGAGAGAGACTAACGCTTGAAAAAGGGAATTCAAATATTATTGAAGTTGTAAATGATATGTACAAAGGTTCTCTATTTATATAGAATACTTGACTTAACGGGCTTGACCTCACATCAAATGATATTCTTTTTTCTTGGTTCTTTAAAAAGTGTGGGTCCACAAAATGTTGTGTGTAGGAAAGTTTGTTGTGTCATGTTAAATGACAAATGTAAACCCCATATAATCATTTTTTCAAAAAATTTAAAGATTGGGGTCTTCTCTAACCCTACTAAAATACTGATATTTAACCTCACTTAAACTTTCTGTGTTATGCCAAAATAACTTCTTTGAAAGTGAATGCCGAAACAAATCACAACATATTTCATATGGAAAAGTGTGTATCATTTTAAAGGATGTAAAGTTATGTCATTTTAAGTGAGAGAAATAGATATATAAAGGAGGAGAGAGAGAGTGGACAAAAAATATAAAGGTGTGGGTCCCATCTTTTTGTGAGAGTGAAATGACATAGATTATGTCATTTAAGAGGACAAATATTTTTCCCATTTCATATTTGATAGATTTTTTTTTTTCTTTTTGAATTCCATATTTGATAGATTTCTAATTCCTTTCTAATCTGTGCTTATAAATAAGGGGAAGGATATTGTAATAACCAAGTTTGTGTTACTACCATGTCATTACCAGTCAATCTCACCGTTAGATCGCTTATGTTGATCCAACGGTTATATTTATTTTCATCTTTGTTACACATTGGTAACATGATAGTAACACAAACTTGATTGTTACAATATCCTTCCCCTATAAATAAATAAAAAATTCTATGAAACATTGGTAAGAGCACCTGTGTTTGGTAAGGGAATGATTGAAGATTAAATCTAAAAATGTTTTACATTCAAATCTCGTTAAACTTGTAACGAAAAGAAAAAAACAAAACAGAACGAAAATCTCATTAAAGTTTTAGTTTTTTTTGGTAAGCAAATCTCATTAAAGTTAGGTGTGATGACATTTCTTATGTGGTAAGAAATATCTCTTATTGTATTACCTTCAATATAAAATAATATAACTAAATATGAACTTACTTATATTATACAAATAAAAAAGAAAATGAATATCAACTTAGCCAAAGTTTAAATATTAACTTCTTTAATATATATATATTTTTTTTCAAATCTTTTTCACCGGTCATTTCTCTCACTACTAAAAAATTTGACCATTTTATATGCAAATGTTGATTAAATTATTATTTTTCTTAAAAACATAATCAGTATGCTCAAAAAACAAACTTATGACTAGAAGATTATTTTAAATGTGAAATAAGTTAATTCAAAGTTTCAAAGTTGCTTTTAGTTGGCTATCCGTTTAGAGTAGGTCAGTGCTCTTTTACAAAACTCAATAAAATCTAGGTTTGAGTGTAAGTATAATAGTGCTTATTTTAATTCAACCCCCATTATATTTAAATTATGATTAAATTTTTAACAAAAATACTAATATCTCTTTATGCTTGTTATGATATATATATATATATATATATATTATTTTTGTCGCAGAAATTTGTTCCCCACACACTAACATAAGTGAGTATCATTGTGAAAAAAGAGAGAAAAAAGTTAATAAGACTAGCTCACTTTTATGTAAGTGAGATAGAAAAAAATTATAACAAAAACAAATATTAAACCCTATATATATAAAGAGTTCATTTTTCTACAGCAATGTGAATAAGTTATCTATATTGAGTCCAAAATGACGTCATTTTGGGACATAAATCAATGTGCTATTATAATTATAACTTATTTCAAGGTTATAATAGTTTTTATAATTATATATTTTTTTATCTTTCAACCCAAAACAACGTCATTTTGGGAGTAATGGCGCCACCTGCCTTGGGGATTCAGCCATTTCACAGTCTACCAAACAAGGGCAAAGCATAATGCCAACTTCATTTGCATGGGGTAATTTAAAAAACCCCTCAACCAAACACCACCTCAGAGGTTTCTGGTCTGGGCCAGGTATTATTGTTAGAGTGAGGCTTGAGCCATTTGTCCTTCACGATGCACCAGATGGGGGGGACCTGCGAAGACACTCCGATGCTTAAGTCAGTATCAGAGGCAGGTGTATTATGTTGTGAAAGTAAAGGATGATCATACCTTGGTGGTATATTGTGTGTTTAAATAGTAGTTGTGATGCCGCCTTTGTGAAGGCGGTTTGGCATTTGAGTGACCAGCCTTGGGCTGCAAGTCAGTCGGGAGACCTGGGTAGCCTTATCTTCCTTAGTGCCTAGTAGTAGAGTGGCAGCAAGTTGGAGCTGTCTATTGTTTACTGGAGTTAAAATACCGTGGAATTGCCTTGGGCTTTAAGTTTACTTCCCATAGAAGGCTTCGTATGTGATGTGGGAAATGTATGCCGCGATGAGGGCATCGCATTTTGTGTACCGCGATGAGGGCATCGCATCTTGAGTGCCGCGATGAGGGCATCGCGTCAGAGCTCGTTCCTTATGCTTTGTTCTGGACCTTTGCTGGGCTTGGTCTTTCATGTGTTGATGGACACTGGTTTAACCTACATTTTATCCGGATCAAGGAGTAAAACCACGAATCGTGCAAAAGCAAGTTAACATAACATGTCTCATGAGTGCATCACTATAAGGTGATTTATTTTTCTTAATTGATTAATTTGATTTTAATTATTTCCTTATTTTTAATTAGTTATATTTAAAATTCCTTTTTTGGTATATTTTAATTATGTTTTAGGGTTATTTAACACCTTGTGAAAGGTTGTTTAGGACTTTATTTATATAAAGTTGAATATTTTATTATTTAATAATTATAATTAAGAATAAAGAGAATTCTCTTTTATTAAGCTACTTTTTTATATGTGCTTTCGGTATATTTTTTTATAATGGTTAAAACATGGAACATGAGGGGAAACAAAATCACTAAAATAAAATATTTGACATAGACTTACCAAAAATAAAAATATCTAACGTAGAAACAATGATACCTAGTTTTAAAATACTTATTCTTAAAAAAAAGGTAAATTAAAATAAGCAATTTAAATAAAAGAATTGAACATAACCAATTTTATTTAGGGGATATTATTTTTCATGTTGTATGAGACACATACAAAAACAGGTGGGACCCTCCAAGGAGAAGAGAGAAAGAAAAATAATGGGTCCATTTTTTTTTTATATATGTTGTATGAGACAAATTGTCTCCTGGAACACGTGAAACAATTTCTTTTTATTTTATATTCAGAATATAGTTTCTGAAATGGGATAGATTGAGTTTTATAATTTTTTTACAAATATCCCATTTTTATTTTTAAATTATCATTTCAAGGAATTAGTTCCTATTAATTTTTTTTTGGCAAATGTCCCTTCTTACATTATATTAATTATTTAATTAATATAAGTTTACGCTTGGCCTGCATGAAGAATAAGTCCCATTAAAAATTTGCATTCTGCATCAGTTTTATTTGACCCTGGCAACAAGAGAGGGCAGCATAAGATTGTTTTCAATTCCACCTTCGGAAATCAACAACAATTATATAATATATTCCCCCCATTTATTGAGATGCTTCAAAAAACATTATGATTAAACTATTACCCATTTTGTAAAATACAACACATATCTCTCACATAATTGACCAAAAATAAAAATAGGAAAAATCTCATTCTCCCCCGTTGTGATTTTATAATTTATCAATTGATCTTGTGTAGTTATAAACTTGTCACTCAAAATTATTGTGTTTAAATAATTTATCATTTAACCCCATTAGTTTCAAATTTTTACTTACATTTTTTGTGGTTATAAAAATATATCACTTAAATCCTTTCTGGTTTATAAATATAAAAATATTTATTTTTTCTAAATTTATTTTATAAAATTATGACATTATCGAATAAAATATAATTAAATTAATAATTAAATATTAAATTAAAAAATATCTCAATTTATTTATTTTGAAATTAATTTATAAATTATCTGAACTTATTTATTTCTTTTAAACATATATTTAAAAATTTAAAATTATTATTTAAGATAAATTAAATATGTATTATCGATGTATAAAAAAACATGTATTATCAAAATAAGATATTTACTTTCTTTTAGATAATTTTATAATGATATCAGGTAAAAAATAGATAAAATAAAATAATATTTTATTTTATTTTACTTTCATAATAAAAATAAATGAATTTTTTAAAAATTTATTTGCCTTAAATGCAGTAATTGAGGATATAAATAAAAAAGAGGAAAAATAAAAATGCATATGTATAAAATTATAAGGATATAATTGAATTATTATTAATTTAAATTTAAATAAATAATTTATACTTTTAGGTATATAATTTTAATTTATAATATGATAATAGTATAAGATAAAAGTTAAAAAAAAAGTATGTATATATAAGATCTCAAGGTGTCTAAGTGATATATTTTTATAACTATAATAAATATAAGTAAAAACTTTTAAATCACATGAAATTAAATGATAAATTATTTAAGTACAATAGACCCAAATAACATATTTAAAATCAGGTAAATCAAATAATGAATCATAAAATTACGGTGGTTGAAAATGAAATTTTCATATAAAAATATTTTATGTTGCATTAGTCTACCACGTGGCTTAGTTTCCGTCTCTTAATTGGATAATGATTTTTTCTTGCATTGGTCCATAGGCCTGACACAGGTACACTTATGTGGATCCCAATATTGGAAACGAATCTCCATAAAAAAACTCAATTATACTAGGCTACATCACTCTTGATGGTGAATATGGAGTTCTTGAGTTACATCCAAAGATTCTTCTTCTCTCCATCTTTCTCTAATTCTTAGCCATGAACATATGGCCATAGAGTGTGTGAGAGTTCAAGTTTCATTGAATAAGGGCCGATCCTGTTCAAATATCCACTTTGTGAGTGTCTGGGGAAGGGAACACTCTAGGTAACCTTTCCTCTACTTTTTGCAGAAAGGCTGATTCGAACCCACGACCTGACACACCACGGCAAACAAGTTTACCACTGAGCCAAGCCGGCCTTCTCAAGTTTCATTGAATACAGAGCAAAAATCTCTGATTAGAAGGAGGATATGGGGGTGATAAAGGCAGCCATTGGAGATGCAATCTTGACATCAATATGGGTTTTTGGTATCTCAACTTTGAGGATTCTTACAGCTAACATAGCTCTTGTTCTTGGTCTTCAACCTGTTTCACTTGCTGGCCTTTTCATCACCACAATTCTAAGCACCTTTATGGTCTTCACAATAAGCTTAATTGGCAAGGCCTTGGGTGGTGCTAGCTTCAACCCATCAACCACTGTTTCCTTCTACACTGCAGGGCTAAGACCTGATTCATCTCTTGCATCAATGGCTGTTAGATTTCCTGCTCAAGCAGCAGGTGGAGCTCTTGGTGCCAAGGTTACCTCGCTAGTGATGCCAACCAAATACAAGCACATGCTTAAAGGGCCTTCCTTGAAGGTGGACTTGCATAAAGGAGCTATAGCAGAAGGGGTGTTAACTTTTACTCTTAACTTAGTTATCCTCTTTGTCATGCTAAGGGGTCCTAAAAACCCTCTATTGAAGGTGTATTTGATTGCTTTGGCAACTGTGGTTTTGGTTATTCCAGGTTCTGGGTACACTGGGCCTTCTATGAACCCAGCCAATGCCTTTGGATGGGCCTATGTGAACAACAAGCATAACACTTGGGAGCTATTTTATGTGTATTGGTTATTTCCTTTCATGGGGGCTATCTTTGCTGCTTTGGTCTACCGGTTTCTATTTATGTCACAAACCAAGAAGAAGAAAGCTTGAGAGAGCACAATTAGTTAAGCTTTTCTACCATGTTAATTAATGTCATACATTCTTGCTTTTTCTTCCTTTTTTCCTTGTCACTTAGAAATCTCTTGCTTGCTTTAATTGATGTTGAAACTTCCTCCTGGGACATATTGTGGTTTTGATTATGAGATTACGTATTCAAAGCAAGAAAGTTGAGGGATTAATAACTTTCTGTATGCATAGAATCCGAGATGAAAGATCAATTATCACAGCTATTACATATTGATAACTGTTAAAAGTAATAAAAATAGTGATAGGCAGTGACGTTCCGACACTTTTGCAAAGACTTAAAAAAATTTTAAAAGGTTATATTGCGTTTGCATTTTAAATTAGATTTGTTGGATTACGATTATTTTAATATAAACATTTAGGATATATTATGTTTCTTTACAAAATTGATCGGTATTATAAGTTTAGTTTTATTTTTTATTAAATATTTAATATTAAATATAATATACACTACGTAAATTAAAAATGGGAAATAATATTCTCATGCTACATGAGATACTCTTCTTTTCCTACATAAATTCGTTTTTCGTGCTAATTGATTTTTCTTTTCTTTTTAAATATAAAGTATGAGACCCACATTTAACTTCTCTCTACTTTTTTCTCTCCTATAATCCTACAACATAAGAAAACTTAAACCCATTAAAAATATTATATAATATCAAAACGTGTTTTATCGTGTCAAAATTTAATATTTTTTAGAATTAATATCTCCTAATGTCATGTTATATTTTATGTGTTGTGTTAGCGTCGGTATAACATAAGTGATAGGCAGGGATCTGAAGGCTTTAGAAACTAATCTCATAAACTTTTGAGACTTTTTACGGCTCATTGTCATCAATGTGTAGATTTAAACAGAAACGAATAACCAATTAGCCCAAATTAACAAGGCAGCCGTAGCCCAACAAAGATGTTAGATCCAGGAAAATGAAAGGATGTGCTTTAATGAATAGTGGGGTCAAACTGATATGTAATATTATACTGGGCTTTTGACCTATACATAAGCTTAAGAAGAAAATCTCCCATATATAATAAGCACCTAAAGAGCACAAGTCCTACTGATGCTTGGGGTCCTTGATTTTTTATTTTTTATTTTTTTGGTGAAAAGGGGTCCTTGATTTTAATTATTGGTTCATTGACATTTTTTTTATATTGGTAGCATGCTATAATTTAGGGATTTGGTTGCTCCGGTTTAACATATAGCTCAATATCACTTGATATTTTTTATTTCATCCTAACCCAACAACATTACATTTTAAAAATATATAAAATTTAGACATTATGTATAGCTAAGTCATAAAATTTTAAAATTATCAAAACCTAAAGATGTTTTGCAAAATACGATTTCAAATGCATTATATTAATATAAAAATATCACCATGTTATGCATACGGTATTGGTTTAAGTTAACATGTTTAGCATTCTATTCATCATGTCTTCCTCTTCAAAAATTGCATTAATATCCTCGTAATTAAGTTTTGTTTTTCTCAAATGTTTCTAGTGTTAGAAATATATAAAATCATTAATGTAGCTTCACCCAATAGCTTAACCTTTTGGGTTGAATTGACACTTAACATAGTATCAGAGCATTAGTGTCATGGGTTCGATCTTATCGTCCCATATTTAATTAATAATTAATTAAATCTTATGGAGTTTCTTAGCACAATTAGGTGTGTCTGTGCATTGTCTATCCTTCGAGCCCAGTGAGCTATCGTGTGAGGGGATATGTTAGAAATATATAAAACCATTAATATAGTCTCACTCAGCAGCTTAAATTTTTTGGTTGAATTGATTCTTTACATGATGTTTAAACTCAATCCGAAGGACATTAGTAATAGAGAATTTTTTTTTTGGAGTTACCCAATCCTAATTACCTCTTTGAGACGAGTTGGCTAATAATAGAGAACTTTAACTAATAAGTAAGTTAAATTATATTGTTGGTTCTATATTTCATAAAATTCAAAATCATACTCTAATCATATGTGGGTTTAAGAAGTAATTTAAAATTTTGTTTAGAAGTATAGACTTGAAATTCTTAAGGGAACCAACAAAGCCCGACATAGTTGGTAGATAGTTGAGTCTTTTAAATATGTTGATCGAGATTCGATTCCTGGCCATGTGTATAAAAAAAGACTTTATTGGTAAAGATTGTACCCACAATTGCGTGATCTCGATCTCCGCCTCAAGAGAGTTAGTCTTCAACTTTCGGCCGGGGGATATTTTCGGAATAATTTCCAAAATACAATTCTTAAGGGATAAAAGGAAGAGGATGTTTCCCTCTTAGAGTAAAGTATGTCAACATAATAGTGGTTGAATGGGGTAATAATATGAATTAGAGCTCAAATGGTGACCGTCATTCAGGTATCAAGCTGAAGCTGAGATTAAGGGGGAGGTATAAGGGTGTGATTATGGCTGAGGCTGTATTTTAGTAGAGTAATAAGAAGGGTGAGTGTGATGGAGGTGAGGGCTCCCCAATGGACCATTGGACCATTGGTATATATAATATTGAAAGAATATTTCCTGGCATGAAAATGATATGCCAAAATTGTTTTTGTCCAATGAACCCCACCGATGTGTGAGATTGCATGAATCCTGGGTCACATTTGCAAGGGAAGTAAGGAAAAATCATATATAAAAAGATTTTTTATCCTTTAATAAGAGTGGGAGGTTAGGCCTGTCAAGCAAGCCCAACATATCAGTCCAGAATAGTGTTTAATTGTAAATTTCAAATAATAAAAGTTTAAGCTAGCCCAACATATCAGTCCAGAATAGTATTTAATTGTAAATTTCACATATTTTTTAAAAAAATATAGAAACTAACGGGGTAATTCAACCTAATATTTATGCTCTATGGATAATCAAAATATTAAGACAAATAATTTATCTATTCTAACTAAATCTCAGTGTTATAAAAATCGATCCGACAAATTTTCCAATAAGCCAAACTCAAGCCGGTCCCATTTTTCGAAAAAATTAAGTTCGTGAAATTTTAAGTAAAAATGTTTGAAAAATATCACTTATGAGATTCAAACCTACACCACGTGAATTATATTTTATAACATTTAACACTAATTAATCAACTCTAATTAATAGCTATTTTTATTATATTCACATTTATTATATTTTATTTTATATATTTAATACATACGGTCGAACGAAGGACCCATTAGTTGAACCAGTGATCTCTTGATCTAATATCTCGACTGAATCAATGATCGATCTTAGTTTGATAATAGTGCTAAATCTTACTTGCATATAATAAAAGATATTATGTTAACTATGAATATTGTACTCTTTTTCCCGCGCTAAATTTTTTATCCCACTAATTTTTTTTTTAACAAAGTTTTAACGAAACATATTTATAGTATATAACCATTTAGATAACTACTAGAATACAAAAGGTTTCTGTAACCTTTTGTTTGTCTATGACTTTTAGTATGAAATATAACCATGTACCAATGGTATATTGAAGTGTACTTACTCCCTTTTATTCATATATAACCCTAGCTATATAAGGACATGACTTATATGAAAGATTAAATAATGAATAAATTCAAAATATAATGATATTTCCATATTTTTTCAAAAGCAGCTTTTATCTTCATATTTTCTTACCTCTATTGCTCCCCCTTAATTTTATACCAATGTGTGTGCGTTGGGGGAGTGAATAAGCTAAATTTACGACCCAATTAATGTCCATAGTTGAAAAGGATCTGCTTGGCCGATGTGCAACTAATTAATTATAAAAAACGCAATCACAAAATTTGTCAAACTTGATGAAAGAGATAGTTACTTACCTTTTCAGAACCTGCTGGTTCTTTGTATGAACAGTACTGTATACAGTGTACACAACATGTCTCTCACACATCCTCAGCTCAAAATAAAAAAAGGATAATTGGAGGAAGTAGGTCAGTAGACAGTAGGTGCAACCACGAAGATTTTTGAGTTGTGCGTTTTGTGACGCTGTGTAAAAGAATTCAGAGCCAATTGTGAGTCTCCAATCTGCACATTCTTATCTTGAACGTGACACACCAAATGCAAGATCAGATAATGCTTAAACATCTTAATAAAACGGAATGAAATTGTTTTTAATTTTACTTTTTTAAAAATAAAATATTATTTTTTAATCTCATGTTCTATCTTATTTTATTTTAAAAATGTATTAATATTGAAAAAAATATTTATATTACATTATTCTGTTTTATTTTAATGAGTCTATAAAAAAACTGGCTTAATTTTCATTTGTATACTAGCATTATGAATATATTGACTCTTCCCTCCAAAAAAGGAAATAGAACTTATCTATTATAAATAAATAAAGGGTTTTATGTTTATTATGTTGTAGGAAAAATGATTGTATAATGTTATAGAGATTCGTTTTGCGTGCCATATTTTTTTCTTTTTTATTTTGTTTTAAAATGTGTGGGCCCCATAAAATGTTGTGTGTGTATGAAAGTTTGTTATGTTATGTTAAAGGAGGAAATTAAAATCCATAAATAAATTCTAAAAGTTGTGAATATATATATATATATATATATATATATATATATATATATATATATATATATATATATATATATATAGTGTTTAATGTCTCTCATCTTACAAGGATAATTTTATCTCTTACATATATATAAAAGTGTATGGACTCATATTTTTTTCTCTCTCTATTCTCTTCATATGGACCCACATAGGCTACACACACTTTTATGTGTATATGGAAAATAAAATTATAAATTTCAAACAAATATATATATATATATATATATATATATATATATATATATATATATATATATAGTGGGAGGATCCTTTGACACCAGTATCAAATTTTAAATTTGACACCTCATCTGATAGGGAGGATCCTTTGACATCTCAGATGAGGTATCAAATTTGAATTTTGACACCGGTGTCAAATTTGAATTTTGACACCGGTGTCAAAGGATCCTACCTCATATATATATATATATATATATATATATATATATATATATATATATATATATATATATGGGATTTACATTTCTGCAATTGTTGTACGTGTAGCAATCAAATTCTTACCATATATCCACTTGAAAGCATTAAATGCAGGGAATCATAACCATACAAAGGATGAAAGCATTAAATGTTTAAATGTGGGGAATCATAACCATACACCTATCATTGTTGTACGTAAAGCGTCTGCAGAAATGATTATATATATATATATGTATATATATATATATATATATATATGGAAAGTATTTCTTTAGTCACCGGATATAAAGTTATTTTCAGTGAGCCCAAAACGACGTCATTTTGGGTTGTAAAATTAAAAAGGTATAATGATAAAAACTAATATAACCCTGTAATAAATAGAATTACAAAAATACATTGATTTCTGTCACAAAATAACATCATTTTATACTCATCGAAGATAATTATCTTCATTGAATGGAGAAATACTTTACCTATATATATATATATATATATATATATATATATATATATATATATATATATATATATATACACACGTGTTAAGAAACCAAAAAAAAAAGTATAAATTTAAAATATTTATTTATTTTTTTAAATAATTAATAAAAACATTTATTTATTTCTTAAGGTGTATCTCTTAACAAAATCCTTTTTTGATTTTTTTTTAATATATTCAATTTAATTTATTTATAATTCTTTGAAAAATATTATTTTGATAATAATGAATTTTACATTTGATGCTTCCAAAATTTTAAATTTTCTACAGTGATGATAAAACAAGGTTAGTACTTAAACCTGTGATGCATGCCATGACTTCATGATTACCTTTCATGATCATATACTTCTAGGCCTTTCGAAGTTTATGAAATGAACTATTTGGTCCCGAGACCATTGTCATAAAAAATTAATGTAAGAACATAAAAACAGTAGAAATGTAGTGTAAAAATGTGTTAAAATATAAGTAAAAATAAATTTTGAATAATAACGGATAAAAAAGTCACTTAAAAACAAAAAAATGGTAGAAACACAAATTTTTACATTTTTATTTAAACTCAATTTTTTCTTTATTTAAAAAAAACCCTATTTTCCATTTTTTTTTAAACTCAATTTTCTCTTTTTGTATTTTTGGACTTATGACTTATATAATTATGTGATTTATATATTTTAAATATGAAGTATTTATTAAATTTTTAATAGTGACTTATGTAATTATATATATATATATATATATATATATATATAAAATTTTGTATCTAAGTAATAAATTTTTTACATTTCATGTCATTTTTACTGTTTATATTTCTAGCACCTCGTTTCTTGTACGTAAAAATTATATTTGATAACATTGGTTGAGACTCGAGTATGTAATATATTCAAGTTTTAAGGTGTGGAATTGGATGAGTTGGTTCTAGAGACAAAATCAAAAAGTCTCTCCGGTTAAAAATCATAAATTCAGAGACGTCAATTTATATTATCCAACTGTTAAAAGGCATTGTCCTGCTGTCAGTGGTCCAGATAGTAGTTGGTGAGTTTTATGACAATTTTAATTGATATCTACATCGGCACATTTAAAATAAAGCGAAATTATACTATGCAACATCTGTTTCAACAACCATCTAATATTTTGCCGCAGTGTAGATACCACTTTGAAAAAGTCGATCTTCATTTTATTTGCGGTTACTTAATCCAATAAACAATCATAAATCATTTTACTGGTTTTTTCACCTAACAAATACAATTTTGAAAATATTCCACCGGTTTAATTATATATGCGGTATCCTTTATCAAATTAATGTAAGAAGATATTATCTGATCGAATATTTTACCAGACTAATGCAATACAGGAAAATATATTTAAGATGTTTATGTGTTTAGTCACGCATTTAACATATGCATATTTTATGTGATGAGAAAAGTGAGATATGTCATTATCAGGTATGCATTTCAGTCCGTCTAGTCTAATCGTGTCAGTTTTATCTGATGATGTTAGTACCAGGTGTGCATTTGAAACACACGTCAGCACCAAATATGCATTTCAGTCATTTACTATTGGCACGGTAAAGTTTGTCAGCATCATATGTCAGGTATGTAACTAGACGCGTTAACACCTGAAGCGTGTCTTCCTATATTAGTTTAATAAAATGTTTGACCACAAAATTAAACCTACGGAAGATTTCCAAAATTTCATTTATCAGGTCAAAAAGCCCATTTTACTCTTATCTGGACGACCCTAGCTATCAATAGCAGCAAAGTTAGCAAGTTTTGTGAGAGGTGTGAAGAGTTTGAAATTTATAATAACTTAGACAGGTAACACAATATTACAATGATACGTTGTTAGATTTAAAGAATTCTTGAAAAAAGTTTCGTAAATGAAAAATAATAAAAATGAAGGGGATAAACTTATATTACTATATTTCTTTTAAGTTTGATTGGAAATTAAAACAAATCGAAGGGGCAATTATCCCTCCTAGGCCTTCCCACACTACATTACTGCTTTTCAAAAAAAAAAAAAAAATTCTACAGATTGAAGCTTATTTCAAATTGCACTGAAATTATTTTATTAACTCTGCGGAATAAAACTTTCCAAAATAAAATAAAAAAACTCTACGGCAATAAATATTCATTTTCAGTTATTTATCTAAGCGGAAACCGATGTTTCGATTAAAAAAATAAACTTCTATCTTTTAATTCACCTCCATCATTGGAAAATTTAATGCATAGTCGTTGGGGTACATATATTGAAATATAGAGAAACACTGCACATAACCAAACTCCTTTGGTACATGTGGTAAGGAGTCTGGGCCCTTTAAGGATCGAGTTCGAGCTCTGTGAATGGAAAAAAAATGATTTGGGAGAGCTACCCCTGAAAGGGTCCGATAGTGTTCGATGTTGATTAGTCTTCGGTTACGGCCGGAGGATACCTTTGAATTTATTAAAAAAAAAAAAGAAGAAGAGAGAAACACTACAAAAAATTAAGAAAAAAAAAGTTTATAATATAGTATCATTCTGTTTTGTGAAAAATCTAAAACTAATTATTTATTTATTTTTGTAAGATTCACCAAACTTAACCACTGAAAAAGAGCTTTAAAAAACCATTAAATGCAAAGAAATACGGGTCCCTACATGGTGGCTTCGTGGAAGATGGAAAATGATTAGTCAAACAGTGTACACGTACATAAGCACAAACCAGTCGGTTTTCATAATTTATCCTTTTTTACTCCACAGGCAAAAATTGATGTGATTCTCCCAAATATAAGACAAGTCGATCTTGGGGGGAAAAAGCACAGCATATTGCCATTAGAGATCATGCAACCAAACTGATTCCACCTTCCTTACTCAGTCAATTTATTTATTTATTTTTGCTATGATGCCCTTTTGCTTTCTCTATAGATTAAGAAAAGAAAAGAGTGAAGGAAAAAAAATGCATAAAAGATCAATATCCGGGTACTTAATTGTGGAAAGGAGAAAGGATCGAGCTCTATAAGGTTAAGAGGTGGTGATGGGGAAGTGCTATATAAAGCACAATCTAAGGTATTGGCGTGCCTCAATTTGAAGACATGGTTAAGATGAAAACCAACCATGTAGTTTAATTGAGCCGCGTCAATATCTCATCTTGCACTTCTTTCCATCTCCACCCCCCAATCTCAAATCCAGGTATGTGTATATATATTATTTCTTCAATTTTCATATTCTCTCTCTTTTTTGTTTTCCTTGTTCTTATATCTTCTTCATAAATATCTCTGTCCTTTTTTCCCCTTGTGCCGTTGTTTTGTTTCTTATGCATAGAAGAACCTTGCTTCTCCACTTGTCTAATTGTCTATCCTCAATCAAAAATATGAATTTTATGTATCTGTGCAGAAAACAAAAGTGATTTGATTTTCTCATGTTGCATGAAAACAAAATTAAGCTTTTTATCTCACTATACAGAATGAAAGGCAAGTAGAGATATAAAGACATATAAATATATATGCATATATCCAACCATATATAATGTATATATTTAAGTTTATAGTTGGTGGTATTATTAATTATACCAATATACCCAAAAAAAATTCTCGGAGAAATTGGATTTAAGAAAGTTGTTTAATGAAGAAATCCATCAAGTATAAGAATGAAAGAAAGTATGCCTATGTTAGAATGTATACATATTGATCTTCATCACAAAATCTCTAGTCTGGTTGCTTGTTACCAAGTTTTCTTCTTTACTTAGATATATATTGAGATATCTTTGGTCTTTTTATCTCTATATATAATCCTGGGAACCAACAACATCTTACGCCATGAATATTCAAAATTATTCTTTCTCTTTGTGAAAGGTAGTGCCTTCATCATAGTATATGCACATTGCTAGTTTAACAAATATATGATGAAAAATGCATATATAATGCAAATTAACGTCAGCAGGAGTAGGTAAAATTGGCGTATCAGGTCGGCCATCAGTACTTGCACTAACCATTATTCTATTGCGTTATCTGTTATAAAGAATCCTAGAAAAAATATAGCTGGGAAAAGGTTTAAGAGAAGGGAGAGAAAATAGAGGTGCACCCTATTCAGATATTTATGTATATCATATATTAGCATGAATAATTAGTTTATGTAAGATGAGTTTTGCTTAAAATAAATAAACAAGAGTTATGCTTGATTGAAATTTAATTTAATTTAATTTCATTATGACTTTATGTATATCTATATATATTGGCATGAAGTTTATGTAAAATGAGTATTTGTTTAAAATAAATAAACAAGAGTTATGTTTAATTTTAATTTAATTTAATTTTCATTATGATTTTAATTCACTGAAGGGCCGGCTTGGCTCAGCGGTAAGCTTGCTTGCCGTGGTGTGTCAGGTCGCGGGTTCCAATCAGCCTCTCTGCAAAAAGCAAAATCCCTTCCCCAGACACTCACGAAGTGGGTATTTGAACTGAGTCGGCCCTATGATTTTAATTCACTAAAATTTAAGCTTGAATACATTATTACTTACTTAATATTTCAATAGAATATCTCATATAAAGTTGTGATTGAGCAGTTATAAAGATATGAAGCTAAGGCATATTATCCTGAAAATTGATATGTATCCACTATATATTTGATCATCACAAAATCATCTTCTCCAGCTGGTCACTTCAAATACTTATTGTCAGCAATATATTGCCAGTTATGTCTATCAATTAATAAATATAGGTACGTAGAACTATAAATTCTCTGCTATATTGAGGGAGTGGGTTGTACACATGATATTTAAGTGTGAGAAGAATAATGAGAATGATGTTATTAGGGACTGGGAACAGTAGGAGGGGACACAAGAAGAATTGATGAAGGGAATCCTTCATTGTTTGCATTAACTGCTATACCATCAATTCTGTCCTCATATATACATGGATACCCGCGGGGCCGGCCCTAGGAATTGTGATGTTTTTTCATTTAACCTCCTGTCCTTTTAATATTTATATTAACTCAAGCAACGAGGTTGGCTCAAGTGGTAAGGTACTTGGGTTCGCTTAAGTAAGGACTTGAGTTCGAGATCTTATGTATGCAGAAAATCCTCGTTGGGAGACTCACCTGTCAATACTAGGTAACTGACGCGAGTCAGACTGGACATAGTCGGGGCGAAGCCCCGGACACCGGTGGAACAATAAAAAAAAAAGAAAAAAAGATTTATATTAACTCATGCCACACACACAATAAAATAAGAAAAAAGAATAAAGGTTTTACGGGCAACATGGATATATGGAAAATTTTGGGGAGAGTAGGGTGTGGTGAAAAGAAGAAACCTATGGTCAGATTTAAATGATGCATTCTTTGATCAAATCAGTTTTTGTAACTTCTTTCCAATGGAACAAACTATATTTAAATAATATAATCAGTCTATTCATGTGTTAGAAGTTAGAAGTATTCACACTTTAGTATCATTTATCCAAGCAATTAATGACGTGAGAGGAGCATCATAGATTCATCATACATGTTACATGTTTTGGAAGGAAACCATTTTGTTCGGTTTCTCACATTAATCATATTTTCACTATGTAATATCTTTTTTTTTTTTTTTTCGTGGGTCAAGGATGAGAGCACCACTCTAGGGTTTTACAAGGTGCGACAAGTTGATGATTTGATTATAATCCTGCTCTCTCTGACCTTTTGCCATGACTTCTAACAAAATCATAATCAGGAGGCCCACTAAGTAGATTCGTTTGGATTTGAACAAAATCATGGGCATCTTTATTTCTGACTTCTTCTTGCTTTCCATTTAAAGGCACATTTTTATTTAAAGGCACATTTTTATTTAAGGGTTTTATATTTCTCATTTAACATGAGAATTCAAATTTTTCTACATACCCTTCGATTTCCGTGCTGACATGGGTCCTACATTTAATTTTTTCTAACACATGGGTCCTATATATTTTTTATCTCTACAATATGAGATTTCAATTCTTATTTAATACGAGAAATATAAAACCCTTTATTTAAAGGCCTTTATTATTGAAACTGAGTTGCCTCTTCCTTTGATGAAAAAAGGTCTCTTGTTTCATTTTGTTTCTCTTATTTTGTCTTTACAGAAAACTGCAAACATCTTACTGTACGTGTCATTATAATGTTAATTGAACAGTATTGTTATAACAGTTAATTTAAAAAATGTACTTATCATATTTAAAATTTATTCATTGTTTATCTATTATCATCATATATACGACTGTCAATGCAATGTGTTTTTTTTTCCAACAAAGGAAGATATGTTCTTTTTTTTTTTAATAGTAAGAAAATGGGAAAAGTGTTTATTCTTTTACATGACACAACTTATATCCTTTCACTATCACAAAGAGGTGAGACCCACACCCTTATTTTTTTGTCAACTCTCTCTCCTCCTTTATCTATATCTTTCTCTCTCATAAAATGACACAACTTTACACACTTTTAAATGATACACACTTTTTCCCACGTTATTTCTCTTATTTTGTCTTTACAGAAAACTGCAAACATCTTACTGTACGTGTCATGAATCATTATAATGTTAATTGAACAGTATTGTTATAACAGTTAAGTTAAAAAATGTACTTATCATATTTAAAATTTATTCATTATTTATCTATTATCATCATATATACGACTGTCAATGCAATGTGTTCTTTTTTTTTAGTAATAAGAAGATATGTTCTTTAATATTACTATTCAAATAATTTTTACGTACACCTGCAATTTATAGTAATTTAGAACTAAGGTAGCTCTACGGAAATAATCTCAATTTTGTACATCAGTAAAAAATTGCACTCCGCATTGAATTAGTGCTAGTAAGCGGCAATATAATTTATCACTAGCCCAGTGAATTTGTTGGATCGGTTCCAACCTTGGGAGGAATAGAACCTTCATATCTTGAGGAGGGATATTATTATTACCAAAATTTTCTATTACCAACTTACTACCTATCTAATTACCATTAGATTAACATTTTCTCTTTTTTCAAAAACTTGTTAACACTCTCTCTCTTTGATTTAATGGTGATTAGATAAGTAGTAAGTTAGTAATAGAAAATTTTGGTAGTAAGAATATCCTCACTCTCATATCTTATAACTTTATTTTCATAAGCAAAGATGTACAAAATGTAAGCAATCAACAATATTTTTTTTCTTTCTTACTAAACGATGTTTATGTCGAGGATGACTCCCACTTTACATTAAGATGACGATTTATGTTCCCCTGATGCAAATAAAGTCAATTGGGGTTTGGGCTAGTAGAGGTAGGGCTGCTAAAATGGGTTGAGCCCGCCGGGCTGGCCCGCCCCGCCCGCCAAATAGGGCGGGCTGGGTTGAGTTTTTCAACCCACCAGCCCGCCTCGCCAAACCCGCCACGGGGCGGGCTAGCCTGCTAAACCCATTTTTTTTTATGATCATCTAGGTTTGATGAATTATATGAACATTGTGCAAATCGATTTTGCCTGTGCCAAACAATAATTGACCAGTCCGATTGCTGCTGTTGTGACAGTATTAATTTTCATTCGAAATTATCTGAACACCAAGGCATCTGATCAATTCAAACGAGACACTATGAAGATCAGCTCAGAATCTATAAAGTAAAACAAAATATGCCACGGGAAATTTCCAATACCTGTGGTAATATTTAAAGGAATTTAACATCAAATCGATGCTGAAGAAGAGTGCTGAGAGACTTGGCTCCAAGTGTGTTCTGTACCAATGGATGATGAAATGCACATATCACACTTATTAGGAGAAGAAACAATACGAATCTCTCAATGACAGGAAGGAAAATAAAGTTTAATTGAGTAGTTTAGAAACATCTTAGAATACTAC
This sequence comes from Gastrolobium villosum, assembly GCA_032173675.1. NCBI lineage: Eukaryota > Viridiplantae > Streptophyta > Magnoliopsida > Fabales > Fabaceae > Gastrolobium > Gastrolobium villosum. The sequence continues at coordinate 48,489 of JAVKPL010000210.1, forward strand.
GTATGAAGACCACAAAAACCAACAGCCTAGGTCAAAGGGTTTATAATTTTCATCTAATTCTTTTTTTTTTTGTGTTTCACTATCTTGGTACCAATCAATTAATATAAGCTTTTATATTTCTCATTCAACATGAGAATTGAATTCTCATGTTGTAGAGACAAAAAGCACGTGAGACCCGTATGTTAGAAAAAATTATGTGTTGGACCCACGTTGGTACGGAAATCGAAGGGTGTGTAGGAAAATTCAAATTCTCATGTTGAATGAGAATTATAAAACCCATTAATATATTGTGTGTAATTAGCTTAATAGTTTCAATTGTGAAGAGATCTAGGACTGCTAATGCAGAGCATGTGGAGAAACTATTATCGTAAATTGATTAACATATGCTGCAACGTGATTCCAGCATAACCTGGTGTGCGCACTAACAGTGGGTTTAGTGCATTTCTTTTAGACTTAAAATATTACCTCTTTTATGCAGATTTTTTTATGAGTTTTTATGCAGAATTTAATTTTTTGTTATTTTTTTATATATTATTTATTTATATATATATATATATATATATATATATATATTATTTTAGGCGGGCTGGCCCGTAGCCCGCCAACCCACTCATAAAATGGGTTGGGTTGCTCAATTCAACCCATTTTATCAAAACGGGCCGATGCGGGCTGGCCCGTATTGCCAGCCCTAAGTAGAGGCGTAGTATTGTTGTTGACCTTAGAATTATTTTGTAATTTTTTATTTATTTAGTAGTTTGAGCTTGGACACATGAACAGTTGCTACAACTTAGGATTTATTAAGCCTATTTATATTCTCTTTGTAACTGATTGCATTGTAACAAGTGCTTTGAGGATAATATTGTGAGTGTGTGACAAACTTGTTGGACCTAGCCCTACAGTGGGGTGGAGCAGTCAGCTCGTACGTGTCTATCAGTTTGTACGCCTCTACTACATCCTCCCTTCAATCGTTAACATGGGAGGAACTTGGAGAAAACCCTCACAAGGAGGAGGAAGATGCTTAAGTAAAGAGGGTCAAGCAGTCTAAGGGTGCTGAAGCTGTTGATACCAGCTTGAACGATGAGATGGAGGAGAAAGGGTTGAATATGGAGGAGGAAAGACAGAAGGATGAGAAGGCTGAAGGAGCGAAAAATAAAAGTAATTGGCACAAGATGAGAATTGGTCTCATACCTAGACAAGGTTTTTTTGTCTAAACAGGGATGGACTTGTGGCGGACAATGAGGATGAGGAATGGATGGCAACTCAACGAAGAGAGGAAGAGGAAGACAACATGCCAGATGAAGTAGGCTTAAGGGAGGAAGATGATCTTTTATGCCCAACTTATGTTTTCTCAAGAAAAAAGCACAATGCGGACCGCAAGAAGTGGCAAAAGGCTCTCATCATCAAGCTCATGGTAAAAAAGATGGCATCTAGTTTCCTAATGGAGCGTCTGCGAATGCTTTGGAACTTGATAGACACGTACGAATTGACTAACATGGACAACATATATCTTCTTCTGAAGTTCAAAGATGAAAAGGACTATTTCCATGTCTTCCATGAAGGGCCTTGGATAGTGGCTGATCACTATGTCATTGTGTAGCATTGGAGACCATTTCTTGATCACTACAATGATGAGGTTAGGAAACTTGTGGTATGGCTTGGTATACCTGGTCTTCCAACTGAATTCTACACGATGCAACACCTTTGGAAAATCGGGAATATGTTGGGGAAGACCATTAAGGTTGATAGAACCTTTCCAAGGAGGATGGAAGGGATTGAGGGAGAAATCATAGAGAAGGCCAAGTTTATGTATATTTGCGTGCAAGTAGACTTGAGTAGGAGTTTTGTCTCTAGGTTCAGGTTGTGGGATTTTTTTTCAAAAGGAATTGATATACTTGAATGTAGGGTATGAATGATTACACTTAGTCCGCTTTGATTGTTGCCGTTATGGCCACCAAAGAGATGTTTGTAATGGAAGCCGCGATTATGCCAAAGAATCAGTAACAACATATAATAACAGCAAGGTTCCTCAGGGAGAAAAGATGGTGGAGACCATGCCGGAAAAGGAGGGTGAGCATGAAGCAGTCAGCATTGAGGAGGAAAAGTCAATGGAAACGCTAAGCTTTTGGAGCTTGGATTGTAGTAAAAAGAAGGAAGGCAAATCATAAAGCTCTCCCAGGGCTTGGTGCGAAGAAGGAGATGGAGAAAGGAGCACCGGTAATGGGCAAGGGTCTCCGAAGAGGAGCCCTGGTCGAGGAGGACCTCGAGAAAAGTGGTGTGGAGCAGAGTATAGAAGCGAGTATAGGGTCATAGGGACAGAGAGCTCAGGTTGTAAAAGTGAAAAACTAACAAAATAAGGGAACTGATTAGAAGATCGTGTAGGAAGCATACATTAGAAAGGAAGTTTCTCTGTCCCTATGGTTCCGAGGAAAGGAGTTGACAAGGTGGTCAAGGGGAAAGCTGACATGCTGGGGAAAAGAATCTTACAAAGTAAAAGCCAAAAAGAGGTTAAGATATCAGAAGCAGCTAAACCTAGTGGTGTTGACATGCAGGTTTTAGATCCTGACAAAAGGGAACCTAGCAAAAGTACAATATAAGACAAATGAGACAATGGAAAAGGCATGCAGCATAAGCAAGCTCTAGACGCATTGCAATTAATGAGATGTTTTGAGCAAACCAACCCCGAAGTTATCCGTTTGGTGTAACACCCCGTATGCATTCGGTTTGTTAACATGTCATCGTATTAAGCCACGCTTAATAAAAAAAAGCGAAATATCTTTTTCCGTTCAATTATGACGTCATTATACTTAGCCAAGTTGAACACTTAATCATTTGTATAAAAACATCGCCTGTATGATATTACAAGAGACAACTAACTGAAATACCTCATAATATAAACAACAGTGAGTATCTAAAATCACGGAACTACAGCACTTAGTCCGGACATAATCCTGATACATTATTACAACTCGAATCTAACACAAGACATAGTCAAATCAATGCGGCATGGAGAATCCCCATGCTCACCAAATAAGGCAACAAAGCCAACAAATTCTCAACAGCAACAACATAATCATAAAGCTAATAGCAAAATAGCAATAGACATAATCCAGCATCCAACATAATCAGCACAACAGCATATAAATCAGCTAAGTTCCGGCCTCCTGCCGCTAGAGGTCTCAACCCACGCATTACCTGAACCTGAAATGGTGCCCCAAACGTGGGGTGAGATCTCTAAAAAGAAATCTCAGTAAGACAAGGGGTCCTCAAGGATCTTTCACCCCAAGCTCACTTACATGTGCAATATAAGTTCTAAAACAGTTTAAACAATATATATATATATATATATATATATATATATATATATATAAGTTCCAAAATCAGTATAATGCAGCAGATAATCATGTTATGTGTGTCAATACTATTCTACTGGTCAGAGAAAAGTGCAGAAAAATGTCTATTACCCACACAGTACCAGCCTTGTTGTGCCCGCCTACAGGACCACCCCTTGGCCTCCTGTCTAGGTGTAACATCACTACATATTATAAGAGATTGCACTTAGCAGCTCCATAGCATTTCAACAAATAAAACATGGAAATCACATCATGCACATAAACCATCCCCCCATGGGACATGGTGGAACCAAAAATGGCAAAGCCGAGGACACGAAAGCTTATCTTGCAAGCTAACTATCCAAGCCAAGAGTCCACACAAGCTCAAAGCCCACAACAGCTCAATCACAATCTGTTTATACAGTAATTCATCATCAGCAACCATTACTCAAGGTTACACTAGGTGATTAAGGCTTTCCATCTCATTTTAAGTCATTTTATGCAATTTCTGCAGGAGGTATTTGAATACTCCTCGATTAGTATTCGAATACTCCAACTCACCAGAAAGTATTCGATTACTTTCCCATAAGTATTCGAATACCACACAGTATCTGAATACTTTACCCCGTAGTATCTGAATACTTTACCCCCCAGTATCTGAATACTACAGTATCCGAATACCATCACTCACTGTATTTGAATACTCTCCGGTATTCGAATACTTCTTCAAAGGTATCCCAATACTTTTCGTTAGCGTACTACAGGCTTCTCCCAAAGCCCCCAATCACAAACAGTCTTTACCATTTTTAAAACTTCAGTTGTAAATCTTTACCAAATACTCTAAGATTTTAATATGTTAAACTAAACATATCAAGCTTTCCAACGACATATCTTATGTCTCAATTGGAGTTGTATAACTCCGGTTATGATTTTCGCAAAGTTCCTACAACAAGCTGAATTTCCAGCAATAGGGTCGCGACTTCAAACATAAAATGAGAGCAATCCACATATCCATTAGATCTGGAAATTTACAAGGTTGTATCCCTATGTGTTAGCTTCACATAGGTCCAAACCTCACACAATTTAGAGTTCTGTAGCTCGAGATATCGCAATTTTACTAAACTAGGTCACTGTTGTCTTGCGAAGTATTCGATTACTGCATTTTTCCAGAAAGTATTTGAATACTGCCCAAAAAGTATTTGAATACTTCTTTGAAAGAATGGTGAAAATTGAGTTTTAAAGGTATAATTGACCTCCAATAATCCAGACTCGATCTGGAGTCCAAGAACTCTTTAAACAGATGTTTATTAACATGCTAAAGACTCAAAAACACATTCCTTTATTCAAATGGTTCAAGTTATGACTTTTAACTGTTTAAACAAGCTTAAATCATCAAAATTCACAAAAGATGATCGTGTATACCTCCAAGGCACCACAACTCCGAAAATGGTACTGACTAGGAGCCTCCAACATAGCTCCAAGGTACTAACTCCATGGAACCACGAAAATGTACCACAAGGTTGGGCCTTTACACTCAAAGGTGGCTCCTTGAAGCTCAACAAGCCAAGAACAAGGCCACCCTCAAACCAAACAGAAACTCAGCCTCCAAACATCACCAAACAGCAAGCCCACCCACCTAAATGCCTCACCAAACCTCTCACAAAGTGCACAAGACCAGCGTTTATAACTCAAAGAAGGAGAATCGAGGTAGAAAGTTGGAGTCTTGAGGGATTTAGTGAAGAAAACCAATGGAACAGTGAAAAGAGAGGGAGGTAGTAGCTACACACACACACACACACAACCCATGCAAGAAATGGCTGAGGATCAGCCTAGGGTTGTGTGCAAGTGGCTATATATAGCCCACTTAAGAATTAAACACACAGTATTAGCGATAATAGCTACGCTTAGCATTTTAATCTCAAATTTAGATTCTTAACCTACTCAATTTTATAAGATTTATAATAATTTTTTTTCGCAGCACCTTTCTGGTATGCGCTTTTCCATAGCCAGTATCAGTTCTGGCACCGGTTCTCATTATTTTGACCTGAAATTTTTTTTACTAGTCCTATATAATATTCTAGGAATATTCATGCACTTATTATAATTTTCCGGGATACTTCACCGGTACGCATTTATACCGAGTAGCAGAACTGGTATCTGCACTTTTCACCAGAAAAGCGACTTTCAGCATTATTACTCACTTACTATAATTATTAAAGCCTCATAATAATTATTAAAGTCAATTATGGAATTATTTCCTAATTCTCACAATTAATTAATTAATTTCTTTAATTAACGATGTGCGTTCTTACATTTGGCCAACGAAGCTTTGCTGGGTGAGGGCCTCATGCTGCAATGACAGGACCTAGGTCCTTTTAGTTTTATTAATTTTTTTATTTGGTTTATCATGAGTAATTGCACTTGGAATTGTAGGGGTGCAAATAAAAAAAGGTTCACTCTCTTTATTAAAGATCAACATCAACATCACCTTTATCCCAAATTAATTGGGGTCGGTGGTAGATGAACCCACATGAGAGATATAAAAATGTTGAAAAAAATAAATAAATAAATAAATAAAAAATAAATAAATAAATAAAATATATATATATATAAATAAATAAATAAAAAATAAAAATAAAAATAAAAATTTTAAAAACTAAAGAAAATAATAATAATAATAATAATAATAATATATATATATATATATATATATATATATATGTATGTATATGAATATATAAATAAATAAAAGTGAAAAAGAAAGGGACAAGAAGAAGTGGGGGAAATGAAGGGGAAATCTGGAACATAGGAATAACCACGGGTCTAACCCTCCACCATACTTATAGCTTTTATCCATTCCGTTTTAAGACATACCGTTCGCCAATCTATATCTCACTCCATTAAATCTTGTTTTACTACCTTCCCCCAAGTAAGTTTCAGCCGACCTCTGCCTCTTTTTGTGTTGAGCTCTTGGTAATAAACTTCTGTTCTTACAGGAGCATCCAGGGGCCTTCTCATCACGTGCCCAAACCACCTCAATCTATGTTCTCTCATCTTCTCGGCAACCGGTACTACTCCGACCTTTCGTCGAATATCTTCATTTCTTATCTTATCCATCTTTGTGTAACCACACATCCACCTTAGCATCCTCATCTCTGCTACTCCCATCTTATGCTCATGTTGCCTATGTGCTGGCCAACATTCCGCTCCATAAAGCATTGCCGGTCTTACTGCCGTTTTATAGAATTTTCCTTTTAACTTAAGGGGGATTTTGCGGTCACACAAAAACCCAGATGCACTGCGCCATTTCATCCACCCTGCTCTGATTCTATGATTAACATCCTCATCAATCTCTCCACCTTTTTGTAAAATGGAGCCCAAGTATTTAAAAGCATCTTTTTTGGGTACCTCTTGACCAATTAAATGCACGGGCTCTTGGTCCCCATCTCGTACCAGAGAAAACTCACACTTCAGATACTCAGTCTTGCTTCGACTTAAAGTGAATCCTTTGGATTCCAATGTGCTTCTCCACAATTCAAGTTTTCTATTAACACCCTCCTTGCTCTCATCAATAAGCACAATATCGTCTGCAAAAAGCATACACCATGGCACTTCCTCTTGAATATCTTTTGTTAGTTCATCCATAACTAAGGCAAAAAGATAAAGACTTAGAGCCGACCCTTGGTGTACACCAACCGTGATAGGAAAATAACTTGATGTTCCGTTACAAGTTTTAACACATGTAGTAGCCCCATCATACATATCCTGGATTGCCTTTACATACTTTGATGGAACCTTTTTCTTCTCCAGAACCCACCATAAAACTTTCCTTGGAACCCTATCGTATGCTTTCTCAAGGTCTATGAACACCATATGCAAGTCCTTCTTCTTTTCTCGATATCTTTCCATAAGTTGTCGCGTCAAGAAAATGGCTTCCATGGTACATCTTCCTGGCATAAATCCAAATTGATTTACAGAAACCTTGGTATCTCTCCTCAAACGATGTTCAATAACCCTCTCCCACAACTTCATAGTATGGCTCATTAGCTTAATGCCTCTATAGTTTGAACAATTCTGTATATCTCCCTTGTTTTTGTAGATAGGCACAATCATACTTTTCCTCCAAGCATCAGGCATCTTATTTGTCAGGAGAATCTTATTGAAAAGATTGGTCAACCATTTTATTGCTACATCCCCTAGGCCTCTCCACACTTCAATAGGGACACCATCAGGCCCCAAGGCTTTATTAGTCTTCATCCTCTTTAAAGCCTCCTTAACTTCACGTGTATTAATTCTGCGTACAAATCTTCTATTCATATCATCATACGCGTCCTCCAAGTCCACCTCGCTTGTGTTTCCATCCCCATTAAACAGCTTGTTAAAGTAGTTCAACCATCTTTCATTTACATCTTCATCTCTCATCAGAAGTTTTTGATTCTCTTCCTTGATGCATCTAACTTGGGTGAGGTCTTTACTTTTCTTATCCCTTATCTTTGCAAGTTTGTAAATACCTCTTTCACCATCCTTGCTCCCAAGATTTTTATACAACTCGTCGAAAACCTTGCCCCTAGCTTCTCGCACTGCTTTCTTTGCATTTTTTCTCGCCAATCTAAACTTTTGCAAGTTCTCTTCACTGGGACTTTTATGCAAAGATCTAAAGCACTCCTTCTTATGTTTAATTGCCTCTTGCACCTCTCCATTCCACCACCATGTTTCCTTTGCAAGAAATCCATTTCCTTTACTTTCTCCCAACACCCTCCTTCCCAAATTTTGAATAAACTTAGCCATCTCATTCCATATTGCATTTACTTCTCCATCAAACTCCCAAGGTCCATCATGCAACATTCTTTCATTGAACTCTCTCTCTTTTCCCTCCTTAAGCTTCCACCACCTTATCCTTGGGTTCTGAGCCCTCTTCTTCATTGTAAGTACTTTGTTGAACCGAACATCCAAGACTACTAGCTTATGTTGCGTAGCGACACACTCTCCAGGGTAGACCTTATAGTCGACACAAGAAGTTCTATCTTCTCTTCTAGCCAAAAAGAAATCAATCTGACTACGACTTTGGCCACTATGATAAGTGATTGGGTGTGACTCCCTTTTTTGAAAAAAGGTGTTCACTAACATCAAATCGTAGGCTAGTGCAACATTCAAGATATCTTCTCCAGTCTCGTTTCTCGTCCCATAACCAAAACCTCCATGGATTCTATCAAAACCTCCATTGCTTTTACCAACATGACCATTTAGATCTCCTCCTAAGAAAATCTTCTCCTCTCGAGGTATTCCCCTCAAAACCTCCTCCAAGTCTTCCCAAAATTGGCTTTTGTCAGTTGGTTGCAATCCAACTTGGGGTGCATACACACTGAGGATATTCATGATTAAATCACCCACAACAAGCTTAACCAGAATAATCCTGTCGCCTTTCCTTTTGACATCCACAACTTTATCTCTGAAACTTTTATCGACATAATTCCAACACCATTGTTAGTACCTGTGTACCATAACTTGAAACCAGTTCCATCCACTTCCTTGGCCTTTTCTCCAGCCCACTTTGTTTCTTGCAAACAAACAATATTCACTCTCTTTATTAAAGATATGAGTAAGAAATACAACATCAAAGTTTTGGTGCTCACTGAAGTTCGTATCAATGGAGGGAAGGCTGACAAACAGATTAGGCAGTTGGAGTTCGATGGTTATCTGAAGCAGGTTGTTTGTGGCTTCTTAGGGGGCATCTGGCTTTTGTGGGATAAAACAAAGGTGGATGTCAATCTTCTACCATCTCACAATCAGTTCATGCACGTTAACATTAACTGGGTGGCCAAAAGGAGAGGGGAGGTCGTAACGTTTGTCTATAGCATCCTCAGAAGAGTTGGCGGGAGACTCTTATGGGAGGAGCTTTCTAATTTATACTCTGGTATCAGGAAGCCTTGGTTGGTGATGAGAGATTTCAACGCGCTCAGCCACGATCGAGAGAAAAGAAGGGGAGGTGAAGCTTGTCAAGGGAGTATTAGAGAGTTCAATGAATGTCTAAATAGGTGTGATCTGTCCGATATTGGTTACAAGGGTCTTTGCCTCACGTGGAGAAGAGGCCAACTCCTAGAGCATTTGGATAAAGCAGTGGCGAATGAGAGCTGGGTTATGGCATTTCAGGATAGATATGTCCTTTATCTGCCGTTTAATAGCTCGGATCATAGACCTATTTTATTTTGGGACGGTCCAGGTTGAAAGGAAGAGTAGAAAAATAAACCTTTTTGCCTACTTGCTTCCTGAATAACATGCGAAGGTTTTTAATGACCTGGTCAATCACTGTTGGGTAAAAGATCCTAATTGGGCAGCAACTAGCTCTTGTTTCCAGAAGGAAGCTATAGTGTGGCACAAACAAACTTACTAGGAGAATATTAGAAGGAAACACATATTACATGCACGAATTTTGGGAATAGATAATGAGCTCTAGAATAGCACAAATAATGCCTTGGAGGGTCTGCAACAAAACCTATGGGATGAACTTAAGATCTATATTTAGGAGGAGTTAGTTTGGTTTCAATGCTCAAGGTGTAATTGGTTGGTGGATGGGGATAGAAACACAAAGTTCTATCATGCAGCTACTGTTACTTGTAGAAGACATAATAAGATTTTAATGCTAAAAGACGAGAATGATCAATGGAAAATTGACCCCAAGGAGCTTAAAACCATGGTGGTTAGTTATTTTGAGAAGCTGTATACAAATGAAGGGAGGATGTTAGAGCCTTTTTCGATATCAGGTCGTTTCCCAAGAATCACTAGCTTGTCCTTTTATCATATCCATCGTAGCCCTGGTAGAGAGGAAGTCAGGGATGTTCTTTTTAGCATGAATGGACTGAAAGCACCAAGTCCGGATGGTCTTCATGCTCTCTTCTTTCAATGTCAATGGGTTATCGAGGAAAATTCGGTTCTTAGGCTAACAGAGGAGGTGTTCCATAATCCTAAGAACATTATACATATCAACCAATCATTAATATGTTTGATCCCGAAAGAAGACATAACAGATTCAATCAAGAAGCTCAGGCCAATAAGCCTCTAACGACCCGAAATTGAAAATTAAAACAATGAAATCGCCACCAATTTTATTTATGTTGGAAAAATTGGAAAACCTTTTATTGCAAACTGGTCTTTAAAATTATAGATCAAAGGTTCAGGAGTCTAATTATGTGCAAGGATGGATGGAAACTTAATCCCACTGCACCCTTGACACATCCGTTGCAAAACGGTTACCTTAAATTAATTGTGTGAATTATTAATAGCTTTTAAAAATGTTTTTTTTATCCCTTAAAAAAAGATTGATTAGGAAGTAGGAAGACTAAATTATTACAAATTTATTTTAGCTTGACGGAAAGAGTTCCGCTCCGACGTATCCTCCGGTGTAGTGAAGAATTCAAAGCTACGTCGTTCTTTTTGTTTGCGTACTGATTATTTTGATTTAAATTTAGAAGTTTCAGATTACCAAGTTGTCACAACTAAAATAATCTGAAATGATAATTGCAGGATTAACAAGATGTCTCAACTCAACTAATCTTTTATTATGAAAAATAAGTAAATTTTATTTTAGCTCGACGGAAAGAGTCCCGCTCCGACGTATCCTCCGGTGTAGTGAGGAATTCAAAGCTACGTCATTCTTAAGAAAATGCTTGTGTGTTGGTTGAATTTAATTTTTTTAAAAAATAATTTTAAAGAAGATCATTGGAAAGTTTAGGTTTTGATGATTTTATTGATTTCAATAATTTTTATTTTTATTAGTATAAATTTTACAATATATTTTGAATCACCAAGCCGTCACTGTTAAAATTATTCAAAAGAGTATTAGATTAACAAGTTGTCTCAACTCAGCTAAACCTCTTAAAAATAGATTTGAAATTATTATTACTATTATTATTTTATTATAAACTTTACAATAAATTTTGAATCACCAAGCCGTCACGGCTAAAATGAATCAAAAAATTATAAGATTAACAAAGTGTCACGCTTAAATTAACCCCGCTGAGTAAATCATTATTATTATTATTGGAGAAAGTCTAATAGATAGAAGTATGATTCCCGTGGGTATTCAAATGTTAATAGCTTTAGAATGGTATAATATACATGTTTAAGGCAAGTTCTCAAATCGGACAGAAGCAAAACCAAATCAAATGGTCTCTAAAACGTCTAACACTATTCAAATACTCATTTATATTTTATTTGAAAAAAATATTTTACTAGAAATATCTAAACATGATCCATTAAATTCCTTTCACATCATCTGGTCCAATAAGTCTACTAAATCCAAGCTAATATCATAACTCTATTCTAATAGCTGGCATCGGCAAATAAAAAAATAAATACAAAATATAATAGTCAACTAAAATAATCCATGTTAAGTTGGGAAATATTTAATATGCTCCAGGACCACTGAATCTTTTGGTGTTCCCTCTCACATCACTAATTTTTTCTTTCCTTTTTTATCCCTATTATTTTTCCTCTTTTTCAATTTTACCCTCCTATTTACACTAAGGGACCACCTAAAGAATGGTGGTCCCGTTCCACAAAAAATAATCTCATTAAGTTGGTAAAGAGTCATACAATTAGGAAAAGACAAAAAAAGCGTTCAACAAGTGTCATGTAAAAGTATTATAACAAAACAATATATAACGTTTGAAACATATACCAAGATGACGTGGGTACAATTACTCATAGCACAAAAATGAATTGAAAATGGAGCCTAAACATTAACTTTGGAGGGACCACAATAATTAAATGAAGTGATTCTTCCTAGCATCAGCAAACGAGATCAGGTACTAGTAGGAATAAGAATTTAATATTTTAAAATAAGAGAAAATAAAGCATGGCAAGAGACTTGGTTTGAAATTACTGCAAAGTGGAGAAGTGAAAAGAGAGTGAGGAAGTCATTATCGCTTAACACAAGATGAGTACAGGTTCGCCAAGGCTGATTACCTGGTGGTTTGATCGTTCACAAACAGGGGGCGAACTTGGAGATGCAGTGGAGGATTTTTCTTGTTCGCAAAAAGCTGTCGGAGATGATTGATGCTGCTACAGTGGTGAAGGCACAAATCTGGCACTTCATTTTAATGGCACTTCATAGTGATGGTCACTCTTTACTCCCAGCACTTCATTCAGTGAGGAAATGTGGGTTGATGTGTAAAGACCAAAAAAACTTGAGTAATGAAAGTTGGGCTTTTTAAAGGTAAGTGAGAAGGCATTCCAACTTTTTGTTATGCAGGGAGAGAGAGGTGTTTAAACAGAGCTCAATACATTTGATTGGCAGTGTTCATTTTCGGTATTTGATTTGCTTCAAGATATGTTCATATCGGCACGGTGGGAGGAGATTGTGGGTTTCATGGATGTTTTTCTTGCTCTCCCTCCCTTTAGACTAGAACCAAAAAGAAAACCCCTCCTCTCTAAGAGAAGTAGAAGCCCCAACCCTCTTTATTAAGAATTTTTTTCCAATCTTCTCTAAAAGAAAAAAAAACCTTTTTTGTGACCCCTCCTTCCTCTTTTCTCAAACCCCGCCTTTTTTTTCTTATCGTTGTCTTCTTCCCTTTTTAATGCTCCGAAAAGAATCTTGTGAAGCCTCAAATGCAGTCAATATGGATGCCAGCAAGACCAAGTGATTTGTCTTTGTCATATTTCTTTTCTCATGAAATGCACCATGCTGTATTTTCTACACCTTCTCTGCCTTCTGAAAACTTTCCTTATTCTCCCCTGAGTATCTCTTCCCTTGCAGACTTTGACATTTAGTTCTTTTTTTTCTTTTTCTTTTTTGCATATTTGCTGATTGCAAATTATAAAAGAAATATGCTCCTTTTTAATTTTCAATTTTTTTTTTAATTTTTTTAAGAAAGTAAGGGTTTACAATTTAAATAATTTTTTTTGTCATTTTTAAGTATTTGGGACAAAATTAGGTGTTCACAAAGCCTTTGCAACGTGATTTTTAAAATCATCACCAAAATCATTGCCAACGGATTAAAGCCTCACTTGAGTTCTTTTGTTATACCAAATAGTCTAGCTTCATCAAGGGAAGATATAGTAGTGATAATATAATCATAGCCCAAGAGATTATGCATTCCATGAAGTTCAAGAAAGGTAAGGTGGGTTAGATGGAAATTAAAGTTGACTTGGAAAAAGCTTATGATAGGGTGAATTGGTGTTTTCTTAAACAAATACTCGAAGAGACTGGCCTAAATTCGAATTTGGTAAAGCTGATCATGGAAGGAGTCTCCTCAACAACTATGAGCGTGATTTGGGAAGGAAAGAAAATGGAGGAGTTTAAGTTGAGTAGGGATATCAGACAAGGGGACCTTACATATCCCTATCTCTTTGTTCTCTGTATTGAAAGGCTGACTCACTTAATTTTTGAAGCAATTAGCAGAAAGAAGTGGAAACCGGTGGTGTTAGGTAAGAAAGTCCCTCCAATCTCTCACCTATTTTTTGCGGATGATTTGTTAATCTTCGCTGAAGCTTCTCTCTAGCAAGCTAAATTGATGAGTGATGTGCTGAAATGCTTTTGTGATTATTTTGGTCAAAGAGTAAGAATGGACAAAACCAGAATATACTTCTTCTGGAATGTAAACCATAATAGAGCTTCTGAGATAGCCCAAACTATGAACTTTGCGATTGTTGTAGATTTTGGTAGCTATCTTGGAATCTCTTTGATGACAGATAGAGTTAACCATTGTACCTTTAACTATGTTTTGGAAAGAAAAGACATAAGGTTGAGTAACTGGAAGAGGACTTCGTGTCCCTAGCTACTAGAGCAACACTTATTTAATGAGTGCTGGCTGCTACACGGTCTTACACGATGCAAACTTGTTCTCTTCCAGCCGGTACTTGTATAAGTATAGGCAAAAAAATACAGGGATTTTTTATGGGTTTCCTCATGGACAAAAGGAATTTGCACCAGGTAGGTTGGGAAAGAGTGTGCCAAAGTAAGCACAGAGGGGGAATCGGGCCGAGGAGAGCTAAGGAAACCAACCAAGCTTTCATCATGAAAGTTGGCCATGGGCTACTCACTACCACAGACAACCTTTGGGTTCAGATCCTTCGCAATAAATATAGGGTGGGAGACTTAATTCCTGAGCTTAAACATGTTAGGCAGGCCTCAAACTTATGGAGAGGTATTCTCAGAGTTTGGCCGAAAGTTATTCAGGGATCTAGGATCCAAATGGGCAACGGCCTCACTACCAGCTTCTGCAAGGATAGGTGGTTACCTCGGGTTGGCAAAATTCAATTGAAAGAAGAGGTGTTTTTATCTGAGGAGATTCGAAATTGGAGTGTGAGTGACCTTGTGAATGCTGATGGAATTTGGGATTGAAGCACTTTGTAACAAGTCGTATCATAGGAGACGTGTGCTATGATAGAGAATATTATGCCTCCTTGTCTTGATCATGGGACAGATATTGTCATTTGGATTTACACGAATGACGGTAAATCCTCAGTCAAATCCGCCTATGAGTCACTTACGGAGGAAGAAGGAGATAAAGACGAGAGTAGCTCCAATATAGCTTGGACGTGGAAGTGTCTTAAGCGCATTGAAACTTTTTAATGGACAGCTTCCAATAATTACTTATTGACAAACTGCAAGAGAGTCCAAAGACATCTAGCGGTTAGTAACCTTTGCCCCAGATGCAATGTGGGAAGCGGAGACATGCTGCATATTCTAAGGGATTATACATGGAGTAGGGAATTATGGAGAACGATGAGAGTGGAGGTTTGGTGGCCTGATTTTTTTAATGTTCCTTTATCCACTTGGCTTAAGCAGAACCTTGGCAGCAAGATCAAATTCAGGTCCATGAGTGGGATAAATTATTTGGAACTCTATGCTGGCTTATTTGGAGAAATAGAAATAGCTTCGAGAATAATTCTTCCCCTCAACATTAAACCATAAGGAGGGCCAAAGCTTTTGTGTCTTAGGTTAATGAATCGCATATATAGAACCTTTTGCGGGCATGGGTTACATAGGAGGGATAAGGTCGAGCGTCTTATCTGTTGGAAGTTCCCGGAAGACGGTTGGTGCAAGGTTAATGTTGATGGATCGAGTTGTGATGGATCGGTTCTGTGGAGGTCTTTCTTTGTCTTAGTATATTTGTATTAGGATTTGACTTTTATTTTGGGTAGTGGCCTATTTATAGGCAAACTATCAATGAGAATACAATCTAGAGTTTTATTCATAAATTGAGAATTTTCTATTTACTTCTTTGAAAAACTAGCAAACTTATCAGAATCACTCCGTGACGTTCCCCTAATTCGACTTATGAAACAGATTTCCACCACTGTTTGTGGCGTCTTTGACTATACCAAGGTCCTTACCTCTCTATAGGTAATGGGTCGCGGTCTCACCATCAAAACCTGATTGTAGAAACGGTCCTCGGGTTCCTTATTCGTCGACGAGTTGGTGGGGTTTGCATCATTTGGTATTAGAGCAGATTCTAAGACCTAGTCAGGTTGGGCACTTGAAAAAAAATTGCAAAAGTAAAAGCTAGGTTTTGAGAAATTGGATGAGTCATCAACTTCTTGTCATGATGAGGATAACACACAAGACTTGTATATGACATTTGACTTTTAGAGTGATTGCAATGAATTGATAATCAATATTGGAGCGCCCTTTCATATGACACATCATAAGGATTGATCTTGTTGTTATGAGACATATTCTAGAGGTACAGTGAGAGTGAGAGTGATAGATGACATGATTCTTAATATTGTAGGGCATGCGAGGGTAAAACTACAGATGAAAGATGATATAATCTAGAATTTGTCAAATGTTATGCATATCCCTGGCCTTATTAGAAACATTACCTCTTTAGGAACTATGACATATGCTGGTACCAATTCCAATAGTGACAAGTATTCATATGCTTGTTAACAAGCGCATCACTCCACAATTTACGTATGCTAAAATAGAAAACATGTTTTTGTATATGTATGCTTGTTAAAGAAATTATGCAAAAACATATAAAAAGAAATATCTCTAAAAAATATAATAAAGTAATTGTAACGTCCCGCGTATACCCAATGGATTACATTATCATGGTTCCTAGCACCACTTGCCATCCTTAATTTTTTTAAAGCGTTATTTAGCCAATAACATATTTGCATAGCAATTCAATACATGAATGAGAAATAGAGTCATTCAGATTTGTAAAATGAATGTCACATATAGATTTTTTTTTCTCAAGGAGGAATTCAAACCCCTTTCGAAAAGAATCCAAATTCCTATTATTATAGAAGAGGATTAAAATACTGCACGAAAAATATTAATTTTTTTAATAAAAATTAATTATGCAGAGATCCTTAAAGTTTTTGTTGTGTTTGGCTCTCTATTCTTCCCACACTTGATTTGGCCTCATTTAGGCAAGAGACACAATGATGGTTCAACCACTTTAGTCAACCATTCCTTCATAATTACTTTGTATCATTTTTACGTATTCAACAACAATTACTTACTATTACTTGCATTTGAAATACACATATATGTACATCCACGGTTTCATGGTGAAAACATAATATATCAATATGGTTTACAATATTCTTCCAGCTCATTTCTACTATTTTATTTCTATGCTCATATGTTAGTACATATATACATATCTGTTTTATACAAAATATCTCCACACTTGTTGCATATTTTCCAACATAGCACCAAAACCACTAAGCATTATTATACATGTACATGTCCAAGTTTCAAGAGCTGTAACATTTAAATATCTACACCAAATAACTTCTTCAATATTGCCAGTGATAGCCAACATCTAGGATCTATTTATCATAGTTTTCATCAAGTTCATTTCCACATTAAGGTTCGAAAATCAAAAGCTTCCATCCATTTACTATATCATGACTCAACAGCCTTCATTAGGAATAGAACTCTTATCTCCTGAACCTGCAAAATAGCCCCAATGGGGTGAGATGATTCATCTCATTAAGTTGCCAAAGATCCGAATATTAACCCCAGCCTTTAAGTGACAATTTAGGTGAAAGATAAAAGTACTTCACTATTCCACCCCAGGCTACACTCCAGGTTGGGTGCTATAGTAATAATAAGTACTTTGAAATATTTTAGCCTAGGTATATAAATATCTCATCACCAATCAATCAACTTTATATAACTATATTCATGCTTGTTCCTATGATATGCAATACATAAATTAAACAACAAAAAAGTTATGTGACAAAATCCAAGAACAGAAGAAATATGGTAGCATCAGATCATATAATTGAATAACATGTTAACACAAAAATTAAAAAAAAAAGAAAAAAATTATTTTGAAGGTATATAGTAGAAGAGAAAAGAGAAAAGAGAAGAAGAGTGACTTCAGGGAAATAAAGAGTGCAAAGTTGTATTGTGTTTATAAATCAGTTTATGTTGATATTTCCTAAATTAAGATCTCAATCAATTTTCACCAAAAAAAAAGATCTCAATCAATAAATATCATTGTAGTTTCAAATATTTTTAAATATAAATATTGTTCAAAATAACCGCCTACGTATGCCTGATCAACTCATTCTTTGTGTAACTTGTGCAGAGTCATGGAACAGCCAAGGAGGAACAAGGGTACGAATGAGGATCAACCGAATCCTGTCATGGCTGCATTGGCTGAGATGCAGGCGGCTCGACTAGCCGACCAGGAGGCCATGCGATTGGCAAACCAGGCCATACTGGACGCCGTCAGAGAGGCGAACAGGAAGGCCACTAGGGATGTACTGGAGGCCAACCGTCTAGCGAACATGACTTGATGAGAGTCATGTTAGAGTAGATGAGGGCTGGTCCTGCTGTTGGCCAGTGTCCTCCACCACCTCAACCGCCTCCACCGCCACCACCTCCACCGCCACCACCTCCACCTAGTCATCAGGACGACACCCAGAGCCAGATGGGTGAAGGCAGTTACCTGACGGGGGCCATGCAGGTCGTCCCGGTTTTTGTTTAGGATCGTGACGAGATCGACCACCGGCTGAATATTTTCCGTAAGCATGAGTCACCTACTTTTGATGGGTCCTATGACCCTATTGCTGCTGCGAGATGCCTTCACGCACTGGAAAAGATTTTGCGGGTCATGCAGTGTACGGATCCACATAAGCTGATGTTCGCTACTTATATGCTGGAGGGCGATGCCCATGAGTGGTGGACGAACACATCACATGTGTTCGAGATGTAGGGTCACGGGATGACATGGCCATTCTTCGAAGACTGTTTTCTGGGTCAGTACTTTCCCTATGATGCACTAGAGAGGAAGTAGGGAGAGTTCGACAGGTTGGTTCTGGGCTCGTTATCTGTTGACGAGTACCTGGCCAAGTTCAATGAACTGGTCAAGTTCGCTCATTTCAGGATGGAGAGACCTACTCCTATTTTCTTGGCAGCAAAGTTGCGTAGGGGACTTAGTGATGACATTGCTGGTCACCTCGCTGGTTCTGCTTCGAGAGACTTCGGGGCTCTAGTGCAGCAGTGTCGTGACATCGAGGATTATTGCAGCTCTAGTAAGGCCAAAAAGGCCAAGGTTGATGCACCACAGGGTACTGTGGTTCCACTTCCTGGAAAGACAGGAAGTTTGGGAACAAAGGTAAAGGAAAGCAGTTGGCGGCTAAGCAAGCGCCAAATCAGTTCAAGAGGACTACGGCTCCGGGGAGTACAACTAGACCTCTTGCTCCCAGATGCTCGGGATGCGGGAAGACTCATTTTGGGCCATGTGCTATGGGCCAGCTGATCTATTTTCAATGTGGCAAGGAGGGCCACTACTCCAGAGATTGCTTCTTCTACGGGGAGAGCTGCTTCAGTCCAGGCAGTTTCGCTCCAGATGGTTCCCCTCCCACCGACAGTTGCACCTGTAGTGCCACCTACCACCGGTCGTGTGTATACACTTCAGTCCAGGCAGTTCCGCTTCAGATGGTTCCCCTCCCACCCACAGTTGCACCTGTAGTGCCACCTACCACCGGTTGTGTATATACACTGGACCGCTAGCAGTCGGACAGGGCTCCGAACCTTGTCAGAGGTACAGTTACCTTTGGTGATTCTGCGGTAGATGTCTTGTTTGACTCAAGGGCTACGCATTCTTTTGTTGCTACCCCAATTGTTGTGGGGCTAGAGTTGCCCATTGCTGTGCTTTCTCCACCGATGCGAGTGACCACCGCCACGGAAGAAAAATGTTTGACCTCCACTATTCATCGTGATGTAGCGTTTCAGTGGGATGGCCGTGATTTCTCGATAGATCTGATAGGATTGCCGATGGCCAAGTTGGAGATTATTCTGGTCATGGATTCGCTGTCCAGGAATTATGCATTGATTGATTGTTGTGCCAAGAGAGTGGTGATGTCTCTGAGTGGGTCCACAGCCAGTTCCTCGCCGTTCATTTTAGTCCTGTAGGCTAGGAGGGCCTTGAGAGCAGGGGCATTTGGCTATGTGATGTTGGGAGGTTTGGTGAGTGGGACAGAGGAGGATCTCACTGGCATTCCTGTGGTGAGGGAATTCCTCGAGGTGTTTCCCGAGGAGATTCCTGAGTTTCCACTGCAGAGGGAGATAGAGTTCTCCATTGACTTATTGCCTGATGTGGGGCCTATTTCATTAGCTCCATATCGGATGTCGCCACCGGAGTTGGCTGAGCTGAAGAAGCATATTGAGGATCTTTCGGCGAGATATTTCATTCGGCCGAGTGTGTCTCCTTGGGGAGCCCCGGTCATATTTGTAAAGAAGAAAGGTGGGACCATGCGATTGTGCACCAACTACAGGCAGTTGAACAAGGTGACGATCAAGAACAAGTATCCCCTTCCACGCATTGATGATTTGCTGGATCAACTTAGGGGTGCTTGCGTGTATTCGAAGATTGATCTCCTGTCCGGATACCATCAGATTCGGGTAAATCTCGAGGATATCCCTAAGACCGCGTTTCGTTCGAGGTACAGTCATTATGAGTATTTGGTGATCCCGTTTGGACTCACCAATGCACCCGCAGTATTCATGGACTACATGAACAGGATTTTCCAGCTGTATCTGGATCAGTTTGTGATCGTCTTCATTGACGACATCTTGATTTACTCCAAGACTGAGGGGGAGCATGCTGAGCACTTGAAGATTATGTTGCAGGTGCTGAAAGAGAAAAAAAATTACGCAAAGCCGTCGAAATGCGAGTTTCGGCTCACGCCGGTGAAATTTCTGGGTCATGTTATTTCTGTCGATGGAGTTGCGGTTGATCCTAATAAGATTGAGGTCGTGATGGATTGGGAGAGGCCCAAGACGGTTACAGAAGTGAGGAGCTTCTTAGGTTTGGCTGGGTATTACAGGAGGTTCATTGAGGGATTCTCCAATATGGTGTTACTGATGACTCGCCTTACCCGAAAGGAGTCTCCATTTTTGTGAACACATGAATGTGAGGATTGCTTCCAAGAGTTGAAGGAGAGACTTACTACTGCACCTGTGTTGGTCCTTCCTGATGCTGCGGAGCAGTTTGAGTTATATTGTGATGCCTCTGGGAAGGGGCTAGGCTACGTGTTGATGCAGAAAGGGAAAGCTGTCGCTTATGGTTCGAGGCAGTTGAAGCCTCATGAGGAGAACTACCCGACTCACGACTTGGAGTTGGCTACTATTGTATTTGTTTTCAAGATTTGGAGGCGTTACTTGTATGGCATGAAGTTTGCCGTGTTCAGTGACCATAAGAGCTTAAAGTATCTGTTTGATCAGAAGGAGCTGAACATGAGACAGAGGAGATGGATGGAGTTCCTGAAGGATTACGACTTTGAGTTGAGGTACCATCCTGGCAAGGCCAATGTGGTAGCTGATGCTTTAAGCCTGAAATCCGTTAGCTTATCCAGCTTGATTATGAGCGATTACGATGTGATAGAGAAAATTAGAGACCTGAGAGTGAACTCCTTATTTGGGGGCGTACTTCTCGAGATGGAGACAACAGAGGTGATTAACGAGCTAATGGAAAAGATTAAAGAGGCGCAGGTGAAAAGAGAGTGCCTTGACTATGTGAAGAACCAAGACGGTGTGTCTTGGAATGAGGATGGATTGTTGTTGTTCCAGAAAAGGGTTGTAATCCCTCGAGGGCCATTGATTGAGGAGGTTATGGCAGAGGCTCATAAGGGCCAGTTTACTATCCACCCTGGTGCACCGAAGATGTATCAGGACTTGAAGAGGAATTTCTGGTGGCCGGGCATGAAGAAAGATATTGCAGTATATGTGTCCAAGTGCCTTATATGTCAGAAGGTGAGGATTGAGCACTAGAAACCGTCTGGTAAGCTTCAACCTCTGGAGATACCACAGTGGAAGTGGGAGAGCATTTCCATGGACTGCGTGGTGGAATTGCCGAAGACTCGGGCGGGCTGTGACTCTATCTGGGTCATTGTGGAAAGATTGACCAAGTCTGCCCATTTTCTTCCAGTGAGCTCCACTACAGAGAAGTTGGCCAAGCTTTATGTCCGCGAGATTGTGAGGCTTGACGGGGTGCCCGAGAGTATCATCAGTGATAGGGACCCGAAGTTCACTTCTCAGTTCTGGGAGGCGCTGCAGGGAGCTTTTGGTACACAGTTGAGATTGAGTACCGCCTATCACCCTCAGACTGACGGACAGACTGAGCGGACCATCCAGACATTGGAGGACATGTTGAGGGCTTGCACGTTGGAGCAGGGTTCAGCATGGGATAGGTATCTTCCGTTGGTGGAATTTTCATACAACAATAGTTTTCATGCTAGCCTGGGCATGTTGCCCTACGAAGCACTGTATGGTAGGAGGTGTCGGACTCCTACCTGCTGGTCTGAGGTTGGAGATAAAGAGCTTTTTGGCTTGGACTTTGTCCAAGATACTACCCAGCAGATCCAGATGATTAGAGAAAAGTTGAAGCAGGCGCAGAATCGCCAGAAGATGTACTATGATGTCAAGCATCGTCCAGTAGAGTTTAGTGAGGGTGAGCATGTGTTTGTGAAACTTTCACCTGTCACCGGTGTTGGTCGGGCCTTGGGAGTAAGGAAGCTGAGCTCGCGGTTTATTGGGCCATACCAGATACTTAGTAGAGTAGGACCAGTTTCCTACCGGCTTGCCTTGCCTCCGAACTTGGCTAACATCCACGACATGTTTCACGTGTCTCAACTTCGGAAATATATAGCGGATCCTTCCCACGTGGTGCAACTGGATGATGTGGAGGTTCGAGAGAACCTAAAGACTCTTGTTGGAACACTCAAGATTCTCGATCGAGGTGAGAATCAATTAAGGAGCAAGACCATTCCGATGGTCAAAGTGCAGTGGACTGGACGTACTCCTGAGGAGTGCACTTGGGAGCGAGAGGACGAGTGTAAGAACCCGCACCACTAATTAAGAAAATTAATTGATTAATTGTGATAAATTAGGAAATGATTCCATAATTAACCCTAATAATTATTATGTGGCTTAAATAATGAGTTTTATGTTTATTATGTTGTAGGAAAAATGATTGTGTAATGTTATAGAGATTCATTTTGCGTGCCATATTTTTTTCTTTTTTCTTTTGTTTTAAAATGTGTGGGCCCCACAAAATGTTGTGTGTGTAGGAAAGTTTGATGTGTTATGTTAAAGGAAGAAATTAAAACCCTTAAATAATTATAGTAATTGGGTAAGAATGTTGAAAGTCGCTTTTCGGAAGAAAAGTGCAGATACCGGTTCTGCTAGTCGGTATAAGTGCATGATAATTACTATAATAATATGTAAGACTTGTAAAACAAGTTTTAAGTCAAAATAATGAGATCTGATGCCAGAACTGATACTGGCTATGGAAAAGCGCGTACCGGAAAGTTGTTTAGAAAAATAAAATAAAAATATGATAAATCTTAGAAAATTGAGTAGGTTAAGATTACAAAGTTTAGGATCAAGATCTTTTGTGTAGCTATTAAGGCTAATACTGCGCGTTAAGTGGCCATTTGGCTATAAATACCCTCTTTAAGGGCACATTGCCCTAGATAACTGCCTTGGCTGCATGAGTGGGTGTTGGAGGCTGATCATAATTGTTCTTCTTAGCCTTTCTTCACCATTCCTTGACCAAGTGATCACCTTTACTTTTTTTTTGCATCTTTGAGTGTTTAAACACTTGGGAATCATCATTGTGAGGGTGTGAGGGTGCTGTTCTTGAGGTTTTGGTCACTGTTTGTAGCCTTTGAGTGTGCTGAGTTGGGGCTTGGGTTGAAAGCCACCTTATTATTGGTTTGTGGAGCTTCAAGGAGCTTCCTTTGTGGAGAAAGGGCCAAGCTTTGTGGCATTTTCGTGGGCCTTGTGTAGTCAGGTTGTTGGAGCCGGTTAGGAGCTCCAAGAGCAACCATTGTTTCTGCTTTGAGGTCTTGAGTATGTACCTCAACTTGATCATGTGTTTAAATGCTTAAAAATGGAACCTTGATGCATGTAAAGGCTAAAAGATGATAACTTAACGTTGTGTAATGCCTAACACACCTAGAAATGCATGCTTTAGGGTCTTTAATCGGTAAAAACCCAACCTTGGAAGGATATCTTCACGAAAATGCAGACTGCTTTCTGTCGTGAAATATCCGGATATTTTTCGAACAGATATCCGGATATGGTATCCGGATATCGATATCCGGATGTGGGGATCTGGATATCCGGATATTGAATATCCAGATATGGTCAGTGTGATATCCGGATATTGCATATCGGGATATGCCCCGAGGAATATCCGGATATTCTGAGATTTTGAAGAAAAGTAGCTTTACTGTTCATACAGTAGGCTATTGGGGGTTTGTGGACCCTAGATTAAGGAAGTTGAACTTCTGTAATTAATGGACTAAGTCAGAATCATGTGATTAAGGGCTTCTGGCTTTGTTAGAAGCCTTAAGACGTAAAACGTAAAGTAAAGGAGTTGTCTTTTTATTGTATGCTTGATATGCATGTTTATTGATATGTTAATGGTCCATAACAGATTGTGAAACTACTGTGTTTGGACTTTGAGCTTGTGGCTTGGATAGCTAGCTTAAGAGGTAAGCTTTCGTTTCCTCGGTTTAGCCATGTTGTGGTTCCACCATGTCCCATGGGGATGTGGTTTATGCATGCTGTGTTACATGCTTTGATGTTTTGGAAATGCTGTTGAGCTATTATATGCAATGTGCTTTTATGATATGCATGTGATGTCCACCTATACGGTAAGCCTGAGTATGTAGTACATACAAGATTGTGAGGCTGTGGGTGAGGTGCAAGCGGTGTTCCTTGTACTCATGTGGGTATAGACGTATTCCTGCATTTCTCTGGCCAGTAGATAGCGATAAACACACATGTCATAGATATCTGTTGCACTACATAGTTTTGGAACTTATATTGAACTACTGCTTTTAGAACTTATATTGCACATGTAAGTGAGCTTGGGGTGGAAGATCCTTAAGGACCCCTTGTCTTACTGAGATTTCTTTGATTAGAGATCTCACCCCACGTTTGGGGACGCTTATTTCAGGTTCAGGTAATGTTGAGACCTCAGGCGGCAGGAGGCCGGAGTTGATTTAGATATTGTATATGCTGACTGTTGGATGCTGGATATGCATGCTCCCTTTATGCTTAGTTTCATTATATGTCATGGATTATATTGTTGAGACTCGGTGTTTTGATGTTGTTATTTGGTGAGCATAGGGTTTTGTCTATGCCACGAAGACTTGTATTGTCTTAGTTTTTTTGATGTTGTAATAATGTATCAGGATATTGTCCGGACTACGTGAGGTAGATCCGTGATTTTAGATACATACTTATCTATATGTTATGAGGTATTTCAGTTAGTTGTCTTGCAATCTTCATACATGCATTGGTTTTTATGAAATTGATTAAATAATAAGTTGGTAACTGATAATGACGTCATAATTGAAAAGAAAAAGAATATTCCACATTTTTAATTAAGCACCGCTTAGTACGATGTAATGTTAATATTCCGGGTATACAAGGGTTGTTACAACGAGCTTCTCCGGCAGTATCCCGACTTTCAAGACAGATATGTTTCTGATTTTGAAAACAAAATCCTTAAAAAAGTGGGGTGAATGTAAGAACTCGCACCGCTATTTAAGGTGATTTAATTAATTAATTGTGATAATTAGGAAATAATTTCATAATTGACCCTAATAATTATTATGTGGCTTTAATAATAATAGTAAATGGGTAATATTAATGAAAGTCGCTTTTCGGGCGAAAAGCGCAGATACCGGTTCTGCTACCCGGTATAAATGAGTATCGGTGAAGTATCACAAAAAATTATAATAAGTGCATGATAATTACTAGAATAATATGTAGGACTTGTAAAACAAGTTTCAAGTCAAAATAATGAGAACCGGTGTCAGAACTGATACTGGCTATGGAAAAGCGCGTACCAGAAAGGCGCTCGGAAAAATAAAATAAAAATATGAAAAATCTTAGAAAAATGAGTAGGTTAAGATTCAAAAGTTTGGGATTAAAATGTTTTGCATAGCTATTAATGCTAATACTGCGCATTAAATGCTAAACCGCCCATAATCACACCTCCACGTGCCTCCATTTCGGGTCCTTGGGTTTTTCATGCTGCCACCTTCTATTCCTTTTGAAACTCCACCAAGTTGTCACCTTTTCTTCTTGATTCTTCACTAAAACACCTTGGGTGAGTGAGAATCACCATTGTGAGTGCTTGGAGAGGGTGAGTTCCAGCTGGTGTTGGGTTAGAGTTGCTGTTTGGGGTGAGTTTATGGGTTGAAGGTTGTAGAGTCTTGTTCTTGGCTTGTGAAGCTTCAAGAAGCTACCTTTGAAAAGGAAAGACCAACCTTGTTGCCATTTTCGTGTTGTGGTAAAAACAGAACCTTGGAGGCTGATTAGTGAGCTCTAAGAGCCTTCCTTGCTCTGTTTTGAGCTTTGGTAATTTGTACCAACCTTGATCATGTGTTTAAGTGCTTAAAAATGGAACCTTGATGCATGTAACAAGCTAAGATGATAACCTAACGTTGGGTAATGCTTAACACACATAGAAATGCATGTGTAAGCCTCTGTAATCGGTAAAAGTTGGATCTTTGGATTGATTTTTGCGAAATGTAGAAACTGCATTATGTCGCGAAATACCCGGATATGATATCCGGATATGGATATCCAGATATGGGGTCTTGATATCCGGATATGCCCCCAACATATATTCAGATATTCTGGGATTTCGAGGAATAGTAAGGTACTATTCATACAGAACTGATCTATGGGTTTATGGACTCTAGTATGATGAAGTTGGACTTCTGCAATAAATTATCTAAGTCAGAACCTAAAGGGTTAAGGGCTTGTGGCTTTATGGGAAGCCTTAAGACATAAAACGTAAAGAAAAGCGTAGTCTTTATGCTTATGTTTATGAGCTTTGAGTATTGATACGATTGCTGGTCCTAAATAAGATTATGATATGCTGTGTGTTGGACTTGAGCTGTGTGGACTCTTGGCGGTGGATTGTTAGCTTGCAAGGTAAGCTTTCGTGTCCTTGGTTTAGCCATGTTGTGGTTCCACCATGTCCCATGGGGGTATGGTTATATGCATGTTGTGTTACATGCTTTTGATGTTTTGGAAATGCAGTTGAGTTGTTATATGCAATGTGCCTTTATGATATGCATGTGGTGTCCAAGTATACGGTAAGCATGAGTATGTAGTACATACGATATGGTGAGGCTGTGGGTGAGGTGCAAGCGATGTTCCTTGTAATACTATGTGGGTAATAGATGTATTCTTGCATTTCTCTGGCCAGCAGAATAGTGATAACACACATGTCATGAATATCTATTGCACTGCATACTTTTGGAACTTATATTGGAAAATACTGCTTTTGAACTTATATTGCACATGTAAGTGAGCTTGGGGTGGAAGATCCTTGAGGACCCCTTGTTTTACTGAGATTTCTTGTTTATATATCTCACCCTAAGTTTGGGGACGCTTATTTCAGGTTCAGGGAACCCAGGGATTGAGACTCCTAGTGGCAGGAGGCCAGAGCTTAGTTGATGCATGTTTTATGCTGCTTATGATGATATGCTGTTATGAGCGGATGCTGGATGCTGTTTACTGCTTTTATGTTTTTAGCTTCATATTATTATTTTCGCTGTTGAGACTTGTTGGGCATTGTTGCTTTATTTGGTGAGCATGAGGATTGTCCATGCCACATAGACTTGGTTATGTCTTGTTTTATTTAAAGTTGTAATAATGTATCAGGATTATTGTCCAGGCTATGTGTTGTAGTCCTGTGGCAGAAATACTCACTTTATATTTATATATAAGTTATTCAGTTAGCTGTCTTGCAATTTATATACAGGAAATATTTTATGGAAATGAATTAACACGGGGTGTTACATTAAAATAACTGCCTCTAAGATATATTTGGAGGCGGTTGACGTGAAACAACCTGCAAATGTCTATTGGAGGAGGTTAAAATAACCACCATCAGTTACCACTTACCATTTAAAGGCGGTTATAGTAAAACTACCTCTAATTGTTACATTAGGATATGATTGACGTGAAACTGCATCCAAAAAGACACTATAGGCGGTTAAAATAACCGCCATCATTTACCATTTAGAGGCGGTTACAGCAAAATTGCCTATAATTACTACATTTAGAGGCGGTAATACCTAAATCGCCTTTAAATTGTCAATGGGGGCGATTATTTTAACCATCTCTAGTGTACGTTTGGAGGCGATTTTTCGTCAACCGCCTCAAATCAATTTAAACGCTGAAGAAACGCCTCTAATTGGTATTTGAAGGGGGTTTAACTGGAGCGGTTATCCTTAAACCGCATTCAAATATAATTTTCTTGTAGTGATATATAGCCAAAATGATTTATAATGTGACTGCATATAAGCATTGGTGTAGTCACCTAAAAACTACGTCATTTTGGTTGGGATAAATGAAGATTGTGTTCAAAATTAATTGTAAAAAAATATTATATTTATTTCCAACTTTGTATGGTTATTATTTCACATATTTAATGCTTTAATTTTCATCTTTGTACGGTTATAATTCCTCATATTTAATACTTTCACACTATAAAACAACGTAGTTTTATATAACTGCACCATTCCTTAGGTGTAGCCACTGTACATCCGCTAAACCCATATATATATGGAGAAATATTTCTCAAGTAGCTTAAGATAAGTTTATCTCCGGCCACCCCAAAACTACGTCGTTTTATTTATATATTTCATTATATTAATTGATTCACATTTGAATGATTATGATTCCCATTTTCTCTCTCTTCCTTTATCACAATTGATCCATCTTTGTACGGTTATGATTTAGTAGCCAGAGATAAAGTTATATTCGGCAGCTTGAGAAATGATAAGCCCTATATATATATATAATCATTTCTGCAATCACTTTACGTAAAACAACAGGTGTATGATTATGATTCCCCACATTTAATGCTTTCATACTTTGTATGGTTATGATTTCCCGCATTTAATGCTTTGAAGTATATATGTGGCAAGTATTTGATTGTTGCACGTACAACAGCTCCATAAATGTAAATTTCTCTCTCTATATATATATGGGCTTATCATTTCTCAAGCTGCTGGAAATAACTTTATCTCCGGCTACTAAATCATAACCGTACAAAGATGGATCAATGGTGATAAAGGAAGAGAGAGAAAAAGGGAATCATAACCATTCAAAGGTGAATCAATTAATATAAGGAAATATATAAATAAAACGACGTAGTTTTGGGATAGCTGGAGATAAACTTATCTCAAGTTGTTTGAGAAATGTTTAATGTTTTTCCCTATATATATATATATGTAAGTCACACTCTCAATCTTGGCCATTGATCTCACTTATATCTAAAGGCTCCAATTTTTTAATAATGTGAGCCATTGGATACAAGTGAGTCAATGCTTAAGATTGCGTGTAAGACTTATAACTCTTACACTAGGTAAGAATATCCTACCCCATATATATATATATATATATATATATATATATATATATATATATATATATATATATATATATATATATATATATATATGAACCTATTGTCAAAGTTGGATTTTGAAACATTAAATATAAAAATAAAACTAGTGAGACCGAAAACCCCAACCCAAAATAAATAAATAAATAGAGATATAAAACAAGCGTTAATTAAAATATGCAAATTTACTTATTATTGCTCAAAAACAAAATGTACTTGTCATTTATGACTTATGACAACTTTATTAATTTAAATTAATTGAGTCACGCTTCATATTCTGATTATGATATTAAGTTTGTTTATAAATTTGAAAATGATGTCAACAAATTACAAATGGCAAAACTATATATGCCACTTCATATGAATATATTTCTTTCAACCACCATAAAGAAATAAAGCCAAAGTAACAAATGAATAAAACAAAAGCATATTTGAAATCTAATTCCCACCAAATCCATAGGAATTAATCAAGCATAAAACATCCTAAAACAAATTTTTTTTGGTCATGAATACATTATAAACTCAGTTTTTCCTTTTAAGTTTTAACCTAAGAATTGTTAAGGGAAACGAGTTCTTGGAGATGGGCCCATTTTCTACATTTTTCGGTTTATGTGGGTCTGAGCCGGAATATTTCTGGCCCAGCTGTCTGAACCGGATGAATGCACAAAGATTGCTACTTTGGGCTTGGTTTCTGATTGTGGATAGATAGAAAGATTATCAAAACATGACAGAGAACAACTTGTGGAAAATAAGAGGGATATGTCCCTCACTTCTCCGCCACAGATCCAAATTAGGAAAAATGAATAAGGAAAAAAAGAAAAACATGAATTATCCATTTACGCTTTCTATGTTGTTCACCTTTCTCACACAAGCACCAAGCTTTTCCTCCTTATTACCCCTCGAAATTCTCAGAAGCCATGATCATAAACCTCACACCCTCTCCACCTTCACATTCCAGTTCCATCATCAGATTGGCAAATTCAAAGTCACCCATCTCAGAATCTTCCTTCAAGCTCAAAACCCACTTCCCAAAATCACTTTTTTCTCCTTCATTTGGTACCCCAAACGCGACCTTCACTTGCAAGAAGCAGTTTTTGCATGACAATAGAAGATGCACACATGGGAACAGGGTGGATTTTAGGACGTGGGCTATTGCTGGATTTGATTATGGGAACTTCGAGGGTCCTCAGTCTGTGCTTGAGGCTGCTGCAGTGTTGACAGCAATCATTGTTGTTCATGAGAGTGGTCACTTCCTTGCTGCTTCTCTCCAAGGCATTCATGTGAGTAAATTTGCAGTTGGGTTTGGTCCAATTTTAGCTAAGTTCAATTCAAAGAATGTAGAATATTCCATTAGAGCTTTTCCTCTTGGTGGGTTTGTGGGGTTTCCTGATAATGATCCTGAGAGTGATATTCCTGTTGATGATGAGAATTTGCTTAAGAACAGACCGATATTGGATAGAATCATTGTGGTTTCAGCTGGTGTTATTGCTAATATAATTTTTGCATTCGTTATTATCTTTGTTCAAGTCCTTGCGGTTGGTTTGCCTGTGCAAGAGGTCTTTCCTGGGGTTATTGTGCCTGAAGTTCGACCCTTTTCAGCTGCTTCTAGAGATGGGTTGCTTCCTGGGGATGTGATCCTTGAAGTCAATGGAAGTGAGTTCCCTAAACCAGGTCCTAATGCTGTTTCTGAAGTTGTTGATGTAATCAAGAAGAACCCCAAGAGATATGTGTTGCTCAAGGTTTTGAGAGGGGAGCAGAACTTTGAAATAGGGGTCACCCCAGATGAGAATTATGATGGAACTGGTAAAATTGGAGTTCAGCTATCACCAAATATGAAGATAGGTAAGGTTAGACCAAAAGATTTGGTGGAAGTTATGAGCTTTACTGCAAAAGAATTTTGGGGTCTATCATCTCATGTTTTAGATGGCTTGAAGCAGACTTTTTTAAACTTTTCTCAGTCAGCTAGTAAGGTTTCAGGTCCTGTAGCTATTATTGCTGTTGGTGCAGAAGTTGCACGTTCAAACATGGATGGTCTCTACCAATTTGCAGCCATACTCAATATTAACCTTGCGGTTATAAACCTTCTTCCTTTACCTGCTTTAGATGGGGGCACATTGGCATTGATCCTCATTGAGGCTGCCAGGGGTGGGAGAAAGCTACCTCTAGAAGTGGAGCAACGGATCATGTCATCAGGAATTATGCTTGTTATAATTCTGGGGTTGTTCCTTTTTATTCGTGATACCCTAAACCTTGATATTATCAAAGATATGTTGTAATTATTGTGAATTCTGGTTAATAGTCAAAAAGTACTTCATGATTCTCATCTGCAATCCAGTGAACCAGTTTCAAAGCCAGTGATGTATCACTTGAGGAGACAAGATCATTGTAAATGATTGAGGTGAGTTCCTTCCTCCAAGGTTGTTACACGAGAGGCTTCTCTTTGATGCTAATTGATTGATCTGATCAGGATCGTATTTGTGATCCTGGAATATAAAGCTACAGGTTACAAATACTAGTTGTCTTTATGAATTTTAATATTCTCTCTCTACACTTTTTCTGGAATTCATAAAGTTATCCATTGAGAGGATGGTATGCACAAATTCTTGGTTACTATTTGATCTGAATTCTCTACATCTGGAGATAACATTGGCTTGGTTATGCCTCAATAAATCATTATGAATATAAATCAAAATCCTATCTTAATTTTTTGATATTCTGGAATTGATTTGCACTTTCTATTGCTTTCTAATGTTATGCTGATGAAAAAGAGAGTTTAAAGTTTAATATATGTCCAAAATTTAATTGTTTGACATAATTGCATTAACTTTTGTGGTTACATCACATGTCTTGCGAATTTTATGAAATTTGGTATACAATTTCCTTTGTAAATGAAATAGATGTGGAACAAACATCAATTCAAGTTTCCTTCGTCTGTCAAATGTTGTTTGGTTAGTTAACCAATTATAGGGCCTTAGGAAGAAAACAGAAAGTAAAGAAAATGAAAGAAAGGATAAGAAGTGG
Organism: Gastrolobium villosum; assembly: GCA_032173675.1. Taxonomy (NCBI): domain Eukaryota; kingdom Viridiplantae; phylum Streptophyta; class Magnoliopsida; order Fabales; family Fabaceae; genus Gastrolobium; species Gastrolobium villosum. Next base: position 80,755 of record JAVKPL010000210.1, read on the forward strand.
AGAGTGGAAATTGTTTTTTATATGTATAGTAGGAGGAATGAGTGTCAAACTGAAATGGGGAAATGTTCCTAAGAGTACACTTTCCGCTTAAAAAGAGAGTGAAAGTGAAATATATACAGGATTGAAACTAAGATGACCATCTCTCCTCATTTTTTTCTCCCAGCCTGTTGAAGCCAACGTTTTAGGATAACCATCATAGGCACTAATCTATGACGGTTGAGAGTGTAATTTCCTAAACAAGAGAAGTGGTAGGTATTATAAGCACTAACCTAAATGGAAGTTGTGATGGATCCATATAAGAGGCCTATCAAGTGGTAAGCCCAACAAGGGGCAATCCAAGATATGAATCAATATTAATCATGGATAGATACTAATCCTAATACGACATCATATCAAGTAGGTTTGGGCCCTCACCAGAGACACCAAAGGCGTATTAACATTACCCAGAGGTAACCTTTATAGATACAAGGTAAATCCTAATCAAATCTTTCAAGTAAGGTCTAGGATAGATAAAGCATGAAACCCTTCGAACCCCGGTATTCAATGAGACAAGAGGCACAAGAACCATGTAACTTCGTTGATAAGACCTTAGGGGGCGTTAGGTACCAGTTATATTTTAAAAAACATGGGAAAATCTGCTAGGGAAAATAAAAAACGACATTTAGGTGGTGTTTGTAATTCCCACAAAAAAAATTTGTAATGAAGACGAAGTGATGTGGAACTCTGCACAAAAGTTGCCTTAATCGAATCTTTCAAGTCAGGTTTAGGATAGATAAAGCATGAAACCCTTCGAACCCCGGTATTCAATGAGACAAGAGGCACAAGTACCAGTGTCCTAAGCTACGTCGCATAACCAAGCTTGTAACTTCGTTGATAAGACCTTAGGGGGCGTTAGGTACCAGTTATATTTTTAAAAACATGGTAAAATCTGCTAGGGAAAATAAAAAAACCACATTTAATAGCAAAAATGATATGAGATGCCCGGCTATAATTTTTTTGGCCCAAAATTGCTTTTCTACATGAATGTGATATCAAAGATTTCCATTGTTGGGATGGAAATTTTTTTTTCCCACCACATGGAATGTTGTCAAATGTCTAATCAATTAAGTAAAGTCATAAATGACCCTGGAGAGAGAGAGAGACTGCAGAGGTAAAATGAAAATTGCAGTATAATTTTATAATCTCACTTTAGATTCTCATTAATATTTTATAATCAACTAAATATAGCATCAGTAAAATTAATTTAACATTTTCGAAAAAAATTTAGCTTACCAAACATCTTGTAGTAATTTTATGGGGAAAAAAATTTCCCATCATATTCCTGAAAATCATTTTTTTCGACAAAAAAAAATTTCTCCTCTACTAAACGTTTCCTTAGTTTACTAGTAAGCTAGCCAAGGCACATCCAATTCAACTAAGAACACGAAGAAGTAAATAAGGGAAAGTTCAGGATTTTTGACCACTGTAGCCCTTTATTAAGAATTATTTATCGAATTGCCCTCGCTTATATACTATTACGAAATATTAACCCTCCAAAAAAATATAACACCAATCTGCCCCTGTTTGACCGTTGACCACGCAACCTACCCGGGTACCCCATCCATACCCGGGTATTTTTCAAAAAAATCAACACTACCCGGGTATGTAAGGGGGTACCCGGGTATTGTTCTTAATTCTGGAAATTTTTTGAATTATTTACCCCGGTAGGCATGCGGGTACCCGGGTAGATATCGGCCAGAAACCCCAATATCCAGGGTTTCAGCCATTTTTGTGAGTTCTTCTCTTTTCCCCCCCCAAATCTCTCTCCCTCTCTCCCTTCACATCTCTATTCTGAAACATCACACATATATTTTAGGTCACACATAGACTAAGACTATAGGATTGTTGAGAAGACTACACTTAAAAGATGTATGTATATATCACTCAAAATCTCAATAATTGAACATTGGCATTACACCTCCACATTCCCATTTTTTGTTAAAAAATCCGAACCAATATCAAAACCCAAATCCTAGACCCAAATTTTCTTGTGAAAGATGAGTTCAAGTCCTAACATGGTTCCTATAGTTATTTACTACAATGGGAGGCATTTTGAAGGTCCTAACGGTGTCCGATTTGAAGGAAAAACAAAAACGATGAAAATCAAAGTGGGTACTACATGCAAGGAACTGAAGGAGAGAATTCTCCAAAAAATGGGGTCAGAAGGCATTCATTCCATCCATCGAATGATAGCCAGGTTAGAGACTATAGTGGATATGGATACAATATATTACATTGGTAATGATATCAATGATGATGAAGATGTGGAGTTCATCACAGATGCGTATGTTGGGTGGAAAGTATTAAAAATGATTGAGATATATGTGGAAGTTGATGCTGGTCAGTCTTCACCATTACCGGTGCATACAATTACTGCGCACTGTGTTGGTCAAGAAGATACAATTGTACGATCTTCTGCACCTGCTCAGGTATTGGATGAAGATGAAGAGGATGAAGATGAGGATTATGTGGACAACGAAGATGAGGGAGAATCTAAAAGTGCTATTCCACAAGGTGATTCGTCAGACACTGACATGGACAAAAATTTTGACCCTGACACAAGCGCTGTAAGACTGGGTACCCCAGCCATGTAACCACTTCATGTAACCACTGTCATGTTGATCACTTCATGTCAGTTCATCACTTCATGTTGACCCTGTCAGTAGTGGTACGTTATTAATTTAGTCATTTTCTTTAAAAAATCAAACATTTTCGGTGCTATTGATTCAGACAATAATGATGAAACTTTATATGCAGGGACTACGGTAGAGCTATTTTGGAATGAAAGCCAACATTATTCATTTATTAATTGGGCGCACCCAAATGACGAGTTGGAGATCCTGTATGGGGATGATGACTTGCAAGGAGGTTGGAAGTTAGGCGATCCGTTATTTGTGCATCAAGAATTTGGCTCCAAACCTGAAATGCAACATGCTGTGAAGATACATTGTATGAAGGGGCGCAACACAGCCATAGTTGAAAAAAGTGACGAGTCAAGATTTATTATGAAATGTAGAAACCAAGTTGACGGTTGTCCGTGGTATATGAGGGAAATCAAGCCCAAGAAGGGAGCTAATTGGGTGGTCCGTAAATGGGGTCAAGATCACACATGTCTGAATCAGGGCCTATCACAGGATCATAGACAGTTGGACTCAAATTTCATTTGTGCGGCTATTATGAGTACGTATTCTACCGTGTACTTAACGAAGCTTCTTATTGAGAATATGGTAAAGTTGTGTTTTTTTTTTATACAGATATGTTAAAGGAAGATCTAGCTACAAAACCAGTTCTGATACAAGAGAGGATACAAGGAATATATGGCTACAACATAACGTACATGAAGGCTTGGAAGGCAAAAATGAAGGCCGTTATTAAGTTGTTTGGTGACTGGGAGAAATCCTATGGATTCTTGCCCAATTGGCTGACGTATATGATGCAGGTGAATGTAGGTTCTGTGTTCAAGGTTGATACAAATCCTTGTTTTGACGAACGTCGGGTTTATACAGACAAGGCTATATTTTATAGGGTTTTTTTGGACATTTCACTAATGCATTGAAGCATTCAAATACTGCAAGCCTATAATTCAAATTGATGGCACTCATCTGTATGGGAAGTACAGAGGAACACTCTTGATTGCAACATCACAGGATGGAGATGGATATCTACTCCATATTGCCTTTGCTGTTGTTCCTCCAGGTGAGAAGTTGGAAGATTGGTCTTGGTTTCTGAGCCTTTTACGTTTTCATGTCACACATAGGAATGGTATTTGCCTAATATCCGATCGTCATCGAAGCATCATAAGGGCGGTCAAAGATCACGCTGGTTGGCAACCTCCATATGCTTATCATGTTTTTTGTCTACGTCACATTGGAAGCAACTTCAATACCAAGTTTAGGAATGTGGAATTGAAGAAAACGTTGATGAAATTAGGTACTGTATCCTATAACTCATAACTGTTGTTTACTTTGTCATCGTAACTCACTAATTGTATATGTGATTAATGATTTTGCAGGATACACATGTTCAAAGATTAATTTTGATCTCAGATATAAGGAATTCATCGACAACAATCCAGAAGTTGCATCATGGTTGGATGCGATACCAAAAGAGCAATGGTGCAGGTCGTATGATGAGGCAGGACGTAGGTTTGGTCATATGACAACCAACCTATCTGAGTGTGTGAATAAGGTGCTTCGTGGAGCACGTAATCTGCCAATAACTGCATTGGTCAAGATGACATTCAGTAGACTCGTTGAGTATTTCATCAAGAGACGTGAAGCGATTGAAAAAGATATCTCACAAGGTTGGATAATTTCAAAGAAGGTTGAGGCAGCTTTGCAAACAAATGATGAATTGGCCGGCACTTATCATGTGAGGATATATGATAGTGAGCTGTTACTGTTTGAGGTTGAGGATGCATACAATCAATCTACACACGAGGTAGGTGACACCATGAGAGTGGACTTAATCAATCGTAAATGTCAGTGTGGTAGGTTTACAGCACGGAGGTATCCCTGCAGCCATGTATTAGCAGTTTGCAAAGAAGCTCGGTTGAACCACTATGATTATGTGGATCCTGTTTTCAAAATTCCAACCATTGCTAAAGTATATGCTGCACACTGGTATCCTATTGGTAATGAACTGTTGATTCCATCCGTTGTTGGGCCTATCATGATTCCGGATGTAAGGTTTATACGCGCAAAGGGAAGACCAAAGTCTTCAAGGATTCAGAATGAGATGGATTGGGTTGAGTCTCAACCCTCGGGCAGTCAGAGCCAATGTAAGCATTGCAAGCAAGTTGGACATAACATTCGTACATGTCCATCGAGGCTAAGACAAGCATGATGACACGTTTTGTAATGACTATGCATTTATGTATTGTGTTGCACGTTGTGAGGACATCCACTTGTATTGTTGTGTAATGTTTATGATTTCCTAAACCTTGTTGTGTAATTTATCTCTTTTGTTGCATTTGTGTACGTTTGACACAATTATGTGTGCCATTTGGTTATTGTATTAAATGATCCCACGAACGTTTACCATATGCCATTACCCCCAGGTTGAGTCAGGTAAGGTTATGGTAGTAGACATCATTCACCAAAATCATCAAAAAAAGGGTGGAATACGGCTGATGTTGCAAAACCAACTGGTCTACCCGGGTAACTCGTACTGGTTTACCCGGGTAGACCAATTGGTTTTGCAACATCAGCCGCTGTTCCACCCTTTTTTGATAATTTTGGTGAATGATGTCTAATAATATGATACAATATGACTTGTTCATAACAGAATTGGGCACATAATGTAATCTGATAGGTAGATGTGCGCGGATTAAAATCCGAGGTAAACCACGTTACAAATAGACATATAATTTACTTCAAATTTCATTCAAAACTTGGACAATACAATAGAAGTCATATAACATCAAAATTAATAACATAACATCAAAGTCACAATATTACATCATGAGATACAACCCCATATCACCAAAAAAGGGCTGCATACGTACATAATAATCCAAGGTACACCCTAATAAACACAAAATACATCAAGCGAAATGTACCCCACCCATTTCACCCTAAACCCTACAGCCTAATCTGATTGCGTATCCTGCTCATCCTCATGATCGTCATCCTCACCAGCACCATCAGCCTCATCACCAGTATGATGACCCCATGCTGATCCACCCTCCAAGCGTGTGACCCTGTTTTCCTATGTTGTTCGCCACTTGCTTGTGCTATGTCTGTAGCCCCTAAACTCACTGGTCAATGAGTCCTGACCACATGTCAGGCGATACATGGAGGACATCACATGATCAAGTGTCCATCCTCCCTCAGGAACTGTCCATCCACCCTCAAGTGGTGGTGGAGCTGGTGGTCGCCGGGTGTGGCTGTGACGTGCAGGAGTTGGATCAACAGCAGCAGCAACATTATCTGAGTCCTCATCATCAAGTCCTGCATCAACATGCAAAAAAACAAACATTAAAATTACCAAATACATCAACATTAACCCTACTGCTACCAAAAACCCAAAATACATTTACCTGCATCCTCCATCTGAGTGTCGTGCTGAAGGGGGACCTCTGGTGGTTCAGGTGCCTTCTTCCAATACCACACACCAGCTGGGCTCTGCATAATCCTGCATTGCTTCAAAAGGCGCTCCCCGTAGATGGCATTCCAGCCTTTGGCTGTCTTCATGGTCTCGGTTGCCATAGGAACACCAAATATGTGCAAATCTTCTGCACTAGGAATGCAAAAGGCAACTCAGCCTTCTTTGACTTCGCCGCCTTCCACATCAAAATGCATATGTAGTGCCTCCAGTTCACTTCAATCTGGTGAATAAGGGCCCACAAGATCACAAAGTCACCTTCCAGCACCTTCGAGTGATTGTGAGGGCGCTGGAAAATAATGTGTGTCACCACATAATGAAGTATGCGGGCAGACACGGACAAATTGCTCACAGGATAATGAGCAAATTGCCCGGCCTCTGCATCTGCTCTCCAGGTCTCAGCCACAACAGTCTCCCGATTATAACCACTAAATATATGATGGCTGTCTCCATCATATAGTGCTGCCCCTGTCACACAATCGAAGTCAAACCCCAGCAACTCTGTCCAGATAGGTGCTGTAAGGATTATATAAATTCCGCAGACACGGGAAGTCAGCTCACCATGCACATACCCCAGGTTCTGGTAGAATGCTCTCACCATGACCTCCGAGTACTCACACCTCATCTCCGCAAGAACCAGCAAATGTGCTTGCTGCAGAAGTGGGACTATGTCGAACCGCTCTAAATTAAAGAATGCCGAATCCAGTGATTTCGGCTCATGAAAAACTTGACAAACCTCTCGTGTGCAACGGGGTCATCCTCAAATAAATATCCGAACGGAAGGTCCGGAGTCTGATGGACAACAGCCTCGGGGTGAGAGGAGGAAGATCCATCATGTCGGCGCTTGCTCCTCCCTTCGGTATCCACCGCTCTCTTCTTCGCGTGGCGTCTCTCCTCCATGCAGTCACACTGTAAAACAAAATCAAATTCCAGATTCAGAGAAACAACATAAAGGGTTAGGGTTTTTTATTGGCAAAAAAAAAATGCAATTTGAAAATGAAAATTCACAATACGCAAAGCAATAAATTTAAATACAAACATGATTACATCAAAGTCAGAATAAATTTTATGATGAATCACAAATTCAAACGAAAAAAAAATTTCTTGAAAAGAAATCGATACAAAGAACCCTTACCACGCACCAAGGATGATGACAAAGTCTTGAGATGATCGATCAAACGTGCTCACAGAATCTCCTAAATCGCACTCCAGAAGCTCTCTACCCGGGTACCCCTTGTAGGTTTTCCAAATGAGGGTTGCTGGCCTTTTAAAAAAATCCTATTCGCGAAATCTACCCGGGTACCCGCATGCCTACCCGGTAAATAATTCAAGAAATTTCCAGAATTAAGAATAATACCCGGGTACCCCCTTACATACCCGGGTAGTATTGATTTTTTTAAAAAATACTCGGGTATGGATGGGGGTACCCGGGTAGGTTGCGTGGTCAACGGTCAAACAGGGGCAGATTGATGTTATATTTTTTTGGAGGGTTAATATTTCGTAATAGTATATAAGCGAGGGAAATTCGGTAAATAATTCTTAATAAAGGGCTACAGTGGTCAAAAAGCCGGAAAGTTGATTATTGTTTTAGGAAAAAAATTATTTTAAGAATAAAAAAACTTGTTTGATGTAAGGTGTTTTATGAAAATGATTTTAAAAACAATTTTTATTTATTTGTTTTTAGAACTAAAATTAGAGAACACTCTTAACATGTTTTTTTTTTGATTTTTAATTTTTTATTCTAAAAAAAATGTAAAACACGGAGAACAAGTCACTTTTATTAATGGCACTTCTATAATTATAAAGCCATTGTGTTATTCTGTGTTGGGGTTATATTTAAATAATTTTGCAATTCTTTGCGTAGTATTCCTCCTCATCCCCATAACCGTGTAACTGGAGAATTTTTCAGCTCTTTTTGCAATACCTACATAACCCTTTGTTACGGGGTAATCTGCATGCCTTAGATACCAGCGGAGGAACTATTATTTAACTGAGTAAACGAGTATATACAAGAAAATCGCATGATGTGGGAATTTGTCTTATACACTAGACTACTCTATATATAATATTTTCAATACTCTCCCTCAAACTGAAGTATATAAATCATAAGCTCCAAGCTTGTTAGATATGTAATTTATTTGAGGATCCCTCAAGGATTTAGTAAAGACGTTTGTTAATTGATCTTTTAAGTTGACGAACTACATAATGATCTCTCTTGATAAGACTTTCTACTTGATGAAATGGCAATATATTTCAATACGATTAGTTCTTTCATGAAATACGATTGGAGGTAATATGCAAAGTGGCTTGATTATTGCAAATGAGAGTTGCTGCTTCAGTGTGACCAAACTTTAGTTCCTTAAGTGGTTGTTTTAGTTAGATAAGTTCACAAGTGGTTGTGGCCATGGAGCGACACTTTGCTTCAGCACTCGATCTGTCAACCACTGTTTATTTCTTACTTTTCTTGGAGACCAAATTATCTTTAATAAATACACGGTATCTAGAGGTTGATCTCCTATCAATAGGACAACTTGTCCAATCAACATCTAAGTATCCCATGACTCTAGTATGACCTTTGTCCCTATTGAAGAGATTTTTCACTGGAGCAAAATTGATGTAATTGAGAATACAGACTACTGTGTTCCAGTGATCTTCAATAGGAGAGTTAGGAAACTAACTCACTACACTAACCACAAATGAGATGTTTGGTCTGATGACAGTGAGGTAGTTCAACTTCGCAACCAATCTTCTATACCTTTCTGGATTGGAGAATGGCTCCTCCTGATTTGGTAGAAGCTTGAATTTTGGATCCATAAGAGTGTTAACTGACTTTGCATTCAACAGAATTGTTTCCTCAAGAATATCCATAGCATACTTTCTCTAGGATTTCATAAATCATCCTTAGAAAGGGCTACCTTTATCCTTAAGAAATATTGAAGTTTATCAAGATTCTTTGTCTGAAAGTGATGGCTGTGATATTATTTTACTTGAGTAATGCCATGATGATCATTACCTATAATGACAATGTTGTCAACATACACCACCAAATAAATGGATCTTGAAACTGAGTGGCGATAGAATACCGAGTAGCCAGCTTCACTCTGAGTCAAACCAAGTATTTTAATAACAGTGTTAAATCTCCTAAACCAAGCACATGGAGACCATTTGATACCATATAGAGATTTGAAGCGGTGACAAACCAAACTCGACTCCCTATGGGCAACAAACCCTGGAGGTTGCTCCATACAGACTTATTCTGCAAGATGTCCATGTAGAAAAACATTCTTATTATCCAGCTGATAGAGAGGTCAGTGATGGATATCAATAATTCTAAGAAAAAGGCGAACAAATGTCATTTTTATCATAGTGGAGAATGTGTCCCCATAATCTAGCTGAGCCTTGAGACGGTCCACCTGACCATTAGGACCAACATTGACAGTAAAGATCCATATGCAACCAACAAAATATTTCCCAGTGGTGGTAAGATGGTTGGTGTAATCCTATCCCTCAAGCTAAAGTTCAGTGTAATATGCCTAAGAGTGATCATTAGAACCATCCAATTTGTCCATGCACTATAGAGCATGAATGTAATTGTTGAAGACATGACATCAAAATTCAGAACAATAGAGACACTTTATCGGAGCCAAAGTCAGCCATAGGTGACCTGTAAAGATAGGAAACACATAGCGAAAAGCCAAAAATTCTTGCAAAGATGAGCACATTCCACGTAACAAGCTCCGATCAACACAAAAACTTCAGATTCAACAGGTCTGTATTGAGTTCATGAGTTCAGTTTGTCCATGTTAATTGAGATTGACTTTAGGAAGTTTTTTACATATAGCATATTTATCTACTATTATACAACAAACTAGAGAAAATATATGGCATTAGATGAGAAAAGTGCTTGTAGTTTTAAATGACACAATTTTGTGTCATTTAGAGTGAAATTATTATGTTTTGGTGGCTTTTTACTTCTCTCTCATCCACAAAATATATTCTAGTAAAACTTTAGACTTCGTATTCTAGTAAAACTTGGTTGTCCTTATTTTATTGAATTACCAAGGTTGAGAGAGAATCCTTAACCCTGCAAATTGTTCTCCACGGATTGTCTGACTAGCATCTCATTTTCACCCACGGATTGTCTGACTAACATTATGGGGTTTGATTTTCTCATATTGCACGAGAATTGAATTCTCATATTGTGACTCAACTAATGGTGGGCCCCACATAATGAGTCAAATCCGAACGAATCATATTTCTTGAATCATTTGATTGGGTGTTTTCTTGAATATATTTGCCTAATCTCTTATAATTAAATCAATTGGGCCTCCGGCCTTCGATCCAATCCCTTAATGTGGATTCCTTGATTTGCATCATTCTCTCCCATTAGGATTTGTACTCAAAATGTTATCATATATGCTCGGAAATAATTTGGAATGCATTTTGTGATTCATTTGTCTCTGCAAGCATTGTTTGGTTGGCCGATTAATTTGGACTAGAAGCACAAAACACAAAATTGATTTGATATTCAAACCCGTAAATTGAGAATAAAAGGGTGTATTGAATTAGAATTTTAAAATACTTTTTTGTGATAAAAAATCTTATATATTTTAAAAGACTATTCAGAATTGGAGGGACTTTAAAGACTTTTTTTACAATCAAGACTTCATAAGATTGGAATTTAAAGGATTTTAATAGAATTTATAAGATTTGAAAGGACAATATGGATTTATAATATTTTAAGAATCCATATGAAGTTTTAATAAACATTCAAAATTACAAGAGTAAAAAAAAAGTTAACAAAGAAATGCAATAATATTAACAAAAAAAAGTAAAACATAATATAATTTTCTCAATTAGTAAAATTCATAATAAATTTCCGATTGCAATTTTTTGCAATTGAACTTGTAAACCTTGGGATTTTTGTTCTACGTGATGAGAGTTTTCTAACTATATATCATATGCATATTTTCATTGAGTATTCCGAGAAAATTTCGAATCTGGATTTGTGGGTTTTATTACATGAAAGTTTAGAAAATTTGTCAAATTATTTTCAATCGAATTGAGATATAGTTTTATCTTTTTGCTGTTAGTTTGTTAGACGGTTAGAGTTTCTTTTAGTTTGTTAGACAAGTTAGTTAGTTTGTTAGCTTTTTGCCTTTTGGTTTCCTTTTCACTTTCAGGACAACTCTATATATAGAGTTGTGGTGTAACTTTATTTACTTGATCATTCATTTTCTGCATTTTCTCTTATGATGAATAAAATGCATTTCAATCTTTTCTCTTGTAAGATGGTATCAGAGCTTCTCACGGAGCTCTGATCGCCATTTGCTTTCTCTTCATCCTTCGTTTGTTATTGAGTTTCTAATGTGTTCTTTACTGTAAACAACAATATCGTGATGGCGAATCAGAGTTCCAATGAGAGTCAAGAGAATGTTGAAGATACAGATCAAAATCAACATACAACATCAATTCTTGTGACAACTAAGATTGTAGATCCCACAGATACAGGTAGTCCTTATTACTTACATCCTAATGAGAATCCATCACTGGTTTTGGTCTCTACACTTATGGATGGTAAAAACTATCACGGTTGGGCAAGAGCCATGAAAATGGCTTTGATATCTAAGAACAAGATTTCCTTCATAAATGGCACAATAACAGTTCCAAACGAGTCAGATGCACACTATGCAGCATGGGAGAGGTGCAATACCATGGTTTTATCATGGTTACACCGTTCGATAACACAGTCAATTTCGCAATCGATCTTATGGATGGATCGAGCATTTGATGTATGGAGGGATCTCAGGGAGAGATTTTCACAATCAGACATCTTCAGAATCACAGATCTGCAAGATGAAATTTACAAATTGCACCAAGGAGATAGTAACGTTTCAGATTTTTATACGAGGCTTAAGATCCTTTGGGATGAACTTGAAGCATTGCAACCGATTCCAATATGTAGATGCATTCGTCCTTGCTGTAAAATAGCAACAGAAATAAAGATGATACGTGAAAGAGACTATTCTATCCGTTTTCTCAAAGGCCTCAATGAAAGGTACAGTCATGTGAGGTCACAAATCATGCTAATGGATCCCCTACCAACTATCAATCGTGTTTTCTCTTTGATAACACAACAGGAGAGGCAGCTACAGTCAGAGGAAATCATACCCAATCATGAGACACCAAAAACGTATTATAATTCTTCAGAACAGATGCAAGGAAGAGGACGATCTCAATTCTCACAAGCCATTCAAGCACGAGGTAGAGGGCGAGGAGTATCTGGTGGACGAGGAAGGTCAAGTGGCAATAAGCTATGCACTTATTGTGGAAGGACAAATCATACAGTGGAAACATGCTTTGAAAAGCATGGGTATCCACCTGGTTACAAACAAAGAAACACTGTGCATAAGGCAAACGCGATTGAAGTTGTTAATGAAGATCAAGCTAGTGGTTATGAAGCTGCAACACCTATTGACTCAAAGGATAATTTCACAAAGGATCAGTTTCAAACTATCCTCAACTTGATTCAGAAATCAATGCAGCACTCCACACTAAATTCGGGTCATGCTAGCAACATGGTGCAAGCCAGAACTCTTAATGCAGAAACTGGTAACACATCTTCAACATCAGGTAATTCCAGAACTAGATGGATTTTGGATACTGGGGCAACTGACCATATTACCTACTCATTAGAAAGTCTGTCTTGTGTTCAAAATATTGAGCCCATTGCTATCTCATTACCTAATGGCAATCAGGTGTTCTTCTTTCACTCTGGCACTGTGGTTCTTTCTGGTTTTTTGACACTAACAAATGTGTTATACGTTAAGGACTTTAAGGCGAATTTGATATCAATTAATAGACTTGTTCGAGAGTCTAATTGCAGTGTGATCTTTCAGCATCAGAGATGTATCATACAACAAATTCCTTCCAAGCAGATGATTGGTTCTGCTGACTTGGAGAAAGGGTTATACATACTTACTCAGAAATGCACTAAACCAATTGAAGCAGAAGCAGAAACTTCATGGACAGCAGCTGATCAGAACACAAGCTTAACAGTACAGTCAACAATTACTGACATATGGCATAATCGTTTGGGACATTGTTCCAAATCTGTAATAAAAGAAATGATGAACAAATATCCCTTTATTTCTTGTCCAAAAATAAGTGATCCCTGTGATGTGTGTCATTTGGCAAAACAGAGAAAATTACCATTCAATATCAGTTCAACTGTTTCGAATTCTGTCTTTGAATTAGTGCATGTAGATATTTGGGGACCATATGCAGTATCTTCTATACATGGACACCGTTTTCTTCTGACAATAGTAGATGATTATTCAAGGTTCACTTGGGGCATACTCATGAAATCTAAATCAGAAACAAGACAGCATATTCAGAATTTTGTTATTCTCATCAAAAATCAGTTTGATGTAAATATCAAATCTTTTCGCAGTGATAATGGGAAAGAATTCCAAATGAATGAGTTTTATGCACAAAAGGGTATCTTACATCAACTTTCCTGTATTGAAACCCCTCAACAGAATGGGGTTGTAGAGAGGAAGCATCAACACATTCTTAACACTGCAAGAGCCTTACACTTCCAAAGTAAAGTTCCTATAGGTTTGTGGTCATATTGTATCATGCATGCTATTCACATTATAAATCGACTTTGTTCACCTGTCTTGCAAAACAAGTCTCCCTATGAGCTATTGTATAGCAAGCCAGCAGTCTTAATTCACCTGAGAGCTTTTGGTTGTCTCACATATGCCTCTACAATAACAAGTGGTCGGTTGAAATTTGATCCACGAGCTAGAAAGTGTGTACTCCTTGGACATAAAGATGGGATGAAGGGATATATTCTGTATGATTTGCATTCCAAACAAATTTTTGTCTCACGCAATGTTGTTTTTTATGAAGATAATTTTCCTTTTCACAAGCTGCATGCAGATCCACAATTTCCATCTTTTCCTTTTATGGTTGAATCAAGTATTCCATATGACATGCCTCAGTCTACTGCCCCACGTGCTGATGCTTCACACTTGCCACCTGCACTCCCAAGCAATGATGTGTCTGTTAGCATATGGGTGTCCTAGAGACAATCTTTTGATTAAATAAAGGACACTAGATGTAGAACTTTGTTTGTCGCAAATAAATGAAAGCACTATTTATTCAGTTTCATATTGTGTCTCGATATTACTGTTAATATTATATGAACGAACTGGATAAACCCCTTGGAATAGAACAGGTATCTCTTGAGTATCTGTGATGAGATCACGATCATGAGGATTCAAGGATATTGCATGTCTATTCCTAATTATATGTTCCTAGTCTAGAGACACTGATTTTGGGGATCAGTGATCTCGAGTAAAGACTAGTACGACTTATCTACTTGTATATGGATACAAGGTAAAGACCTCATGAGCTGCAGATATGGAGATATCTTAGCTAAAGTCGTGGGTGGACCTATAAGAGTATAGCTCGCACTGAACAGACCCAAAAAGAGACTCTATGAGGAAATCTCACAGATAGTGTCATTAGAGTAATCTCTTTATGTTTGGGTATGTCTTTCCTTAGACCAGAAGTTATTGCCTAGACTGTGTTCTTGAAGGCATGTTTTGATTGTATGCCTCGTCTGCCTGAAACATGGAGACTCATAGGTATACTGTTGGGCGTGTCCTTAAAGGGCACAGGGCTAGGGTAATAAGCTGAAGGAGTTCGTCAAATCTCTGTGAGAGATTAGGTTATCTGTAAACCGGAGAAATCGGGATGACATTTACAGGGACTCGGGAATCTATGCATAGTAAAAGAGATCATGAGATGATCTGTCTTTAGAGTCAGTAAATTGAAGATTCCCTATTTCGAATAAAGCTTACCCTAAACCGCAGGGGTTGATACATTTCCTTACCCTAGGTTAATGGGAAGATAACCGAGACGAAGGGAAATACATACGGTAACCAAATATGTGCAATAGGATGATCAAGTCATTAATCTGACTAGTTCTGGGGCAACAAAGCATTGCTAGTGCTCTGTGTTGTCATTAATTGGGTTGTGGGCTTGTTGGGCCCAAGCCCAGTTATGTCAGAAGCTAAGTTGGACCTAATGGGTCACACACTAACACCTTGTAGTCATGACGGACTAGCTTTAAAGGTATTGGGCCTAATAATGGTTGTTAGCCCAAGAAGCTGTTTGGAAGCCCACCTAAATGGGTGGGTGGTGCATGGAGTTTAGTAATGGGCTTGGATAGTCCAAGCCATTACTAATTAATTTAATTAGTTAAATTAATAATCAAATATTTGAATTTCGAATTTTGAATTTGAAATTTGAATTTTGAAATTTGAATTTAGAATTTGAATTTCGAAATTCGAATTTTGAATTTGAAATTTGAAATTTGAAATTTGAATTTTGAAATTTGAATTTGGATTTGAATTTTGAAATTCGAATTTTGAATTTGAAATTTGAAATTTTGAATTTTGAATTTGAATGTTTGAATTCGAATTTGAATTGGTTTTGAAAAGTTGTTTCATAACAAAAGGATAAGACAAGATCTTATTGGAGCATATTCCTTGGATCAAGAAGCATCTTTGGAAGCACTTCCTTGGCTGTTTGGTGCGCAAGTTTAAGTGATAAGAATGTCATCTTATCACTTAAAACAAACCTCCATTCAGATTTGGTGGTTGAAGGAATCAGTGGGTGAGTTGATTCAAATTTTGAATGCAACTACTCAATATATTTGGACCCTTTCTAGGGTTGAATTATGCGCATGAAAAGTATATACTATATGATAGTTTATGAATTTAAGTTTAAATTATTTTGAACTTAATTTCATGTGGATAAGATTGGAGGTTGTTGGCAAAATTGGTTTTGCAACAGCTCCACCTTATCCTCCCTAATCCATGCGCAAATTTCAAATGTTTTTGAAATGTTGTTTTCATTTTGAATGATTTAAATCCCTCCTCCTCTCCAAGTGTGCGCATGACTTGTTCCTCACCTTAGGGTTTTGTGAAAACCTAGCCAACTCTCCTCCATCTATGCACCATTCTGTAGGGTAGCTCACTACACCTTTCCAAACAGAATACCTAGCCTCCACCTTCACCACTTGTGCGCATAGCAAGCCTCACTGTGGTGTTCATCTGGTGGCTTTCAAGAAAGGGTTCTTGCATCATTGAAGAACGGTGGTGTGGATCACCATTAGAGGGTTTGAACCCTTCAAGCCTGACATCTGATCTCCTTGACTGATCAGGCCAAAAACAAGGTAACATCATGCTGTCTTAAAGCATGAACCTATGTGTGCATGTATGTTCCGCAGTAAAATTTTTGTTTTACACCTTACATGCATCAGCCTTCAAAGGCCAGTTTACTTTCAAGTGGTATCAGAGCCAGGTTGCTTTACCATCGACGGGTGATGGTACCTTGTTTGTGAAAGGAGTTTTTCACGGTCAAAAATCTTTAAAGGGTTAAAGTTTAAATTCTGCATATGGATTTTGAATCACAAATCCTTTAAAGTGTTAAAGTTTTTGTTTTTATGAACATGTAAATCTGATTCTGTGTTCATAAAACATTATGCATCATGGTTTAGTTTCTTTTTCTTTATGAAAGTTTTAAAAGGAACACCCTTTTTGAAAGGGAAGATTCGGCCATGGAGGGTACTAAGAGTACCTTGAATGATTTCTTATTTTTCTCCATGAATTGTGTCATGTTTATATGCATGAAATTTTGTGACAAAATTTATCATATAGTCACCTATATGATTTGGCCATGTAGGGGTTCATGGCTACATGCATGGTTTAATTTTGTTTTCTTTAAGAAAGAATTAACAAAATTTGAATTGAAATTGTTTTTAAATTCGGCCAATGAGAAATTTAAGATTATGAATCTTGATGTTATTTTGATGTTTAAATGTTAAATGTCAAAATACATGTGAAAATGTTATATGATAATATAATGTTTGTGTTTGCAAATTTTGAACTTTTCAGGTACAAACAGGAAGGGGATGGTCATGGTGCTCGGATTTGAATTTTTTTGAATTTTAAATTAATGTGTAATCGCGCATTTTAATTTACAAGTGTATTTGTAATTTAAATTTTGTAATTTTGTCCCTCCAACATGTTATGGAGTTTCTTTAGTTATTTGTAATTAGAGAAATAGGCTAGTGGCGTATAGACGACAAGCGGCCGTTGCTTAAAGAAGCAAAAGGACAAAAGCGCGAGCACCATGGCTATCTCAATATAAACTGTTTATATGCATGTATGATTAGAACGTCTAGTATGCATAAATTGGGCAAACCGCGTTTTGTATGGTTATTATGTTTGTCCAATAGCGACTAGTGTATACCGATAGATGTTTGACATAGGTAACGACTAGCATGATAACTTACAATATGCGTTTGATGGGACCTAATTAACCCCAAGATAAAAGGAACCCTTAAAAGGAATAAATAATTAAGCATATGATTACCTCCCACCACCAATGCTACTCAAAACTCTTCTACATAGTGGTGCTCCACAACTCAGTTGGGACCCACTATTTCGTGGAGCTAGAGTAGTGTTTGAAGTGTAAGACACTTAGGGTGCTGGTTTAATGCTTAACTAAGACATAAGTTGCAGGCACAGCCGGGCTTATGTGCTTAGGGTAATGGTGCTAGGTTGGTTGCATGAGATGCACCACTAAGTGACAAAGAGTTGTCAACCTAATGTTAAGAGAGGGTATGAGATACTGTTGATAAAGATCAACTCTTTATTTAAATTAATCTTGCGGTCTCAGACGGAGGTTAAAATAAATAATCGCACTCTTAATCCCACTAAGGTAAAATCTAAAGTAGATTAACCCTAAGTCAAAAGGAAGGGTCATTGACTTAGATAAAATAGTGGGAGGGGCAAATTATTTCAAGTCTTTAATAATTTGCTTTTAACTACATAACCGCATATTAACTAAAACTATTTTACATCCTTTTCAGCTTATAGTATGACTAATCCACTATCACTGCGTTCAATACTCGATACGAATAAACTGACCGGTTCAAATTTTATGGACTTGTATCGGAACCTAAGAATAGTTCTAAGGGCCGAAAAGATTGCCTACGTTTTAGATGCTGTAATACCCGTAGCTCTACGGGAAGGGGAAGAAGGGTTTGCGGAATTTGATTTCGTAACCCATCAACAGCACTTGGATGACAATGTGATGGCAGTATGCATCATGTTGGCATCCATGTCGCCTGAACTGCAAAAGCAGCATGAGCATATGGATGCTCCCTCTATTATCGTACATCTCAAGGAGTTGTATGATATTAAAGGCAGGCATGAGAGGTATGAGGCCTCGAGAGAACTGTTCTCTTGTAGGATGACTGAGAGCATGTCTGTTGGCAGCCATGTTCTCAAGATGATCGGGCTGATTGAGAAGCTAGGAAACCTAGGCTTCATCATGGATGCCGAGCTAAGTAATGACTTAGTCCTCACCTCACTTCCACCTTCCTTTAGTCAATTCATCATGAATTACAATATGCATGGGATGCAAGTGAGCTTGCCTGAGTTGTTAAGCATGTTAACAACAGCTGAAGTGTCTATCAAGAAGGATAGGACACAGGCTCTTTTGATTGGTGGGCCTAGCAAGGCCAAGGGAAAGGGTAAGGAGCCTGCAAAAGGTGACCCCCTTAAGCCCAAAGGTAAATCCAAGAAGAAGAAGGGCAAGAAGAAGGGTAAGAAGGCACCTAAGGACAAGGGTGATGCTGAGTGCTTCCATTGTGGCAAGAAAGGCCACTGGAAGAGGAATTGTCCAGACTACCTGAACAATGTGAAGGACAAGAAGCATGGTGATGCTTCTGCCTCAGGTATTTTCATGATTGAGATAAATTATTCTTATGCTAATCCATCCTCATGGGTATTGGATACCGGATGCGGTTCTCATATCTGCAATATGTTGCAGGTACTTAGGAGCCCAAGGAGATCGGATAGAAACGAGGTGGATCTCCGCGTTGGTAATGGAGCAAGAGTTGCTGCTCATTCAGCTGGAGATGCTGACCTTATTTTGCCTACAGGCCTTTTATTGCATTTGAATAATTGTCTTTATGTTCCGCATATTTCTAGAAACATTATTTTAATTTCTTGTTTAGAACAAGATGGTTATACTTTCAGTATTAGGGATGGTACTTTTTCTATCATTTTGAATGATATGGTTTACGGTACTGCTTCTTTAATAAATGGATTGTATGTGTTGGAAATGGGAAATGAAGTGCTCAATATAGATGTGAAACGACCTAGGACGGATAATCAATCTTATCTTTGGCACTGTAGACTAGGGCACACAAATGAAACAAGATTGTCTAGGATGCATAGAGATGGATACCTGGACTCCATGGATTTGGAATCCTATGGACAGTGTGAATCTTGTCTAGCTGGGAAAATGATTCAACAAAAGCCCAAAGGGCTTGAGAGTCATAGGGCTAGTGAGTTATTAGAACTCATTCATACTGATGTATGTGGCCCAATGTCTATTGAGGCTAGAGGTGGATATTCTTATTTCATTACCTTTACAGATGACAAATCAAGATTTGGGTATATATACCTAATGAGATATAAATCTGAAGCGTTTGAAAAGTTCAAAGAGTTTAGGAATGAAGTGGAGAAACAACGTGGCAAGATGATTAAGACATTACGATCAGATCGTGGTGGTGAATATTTGAGCCACGAGTTTCAGGGTTATCTGAGAGAAAATGGAATTCTCTCACAATTTACCGCTCCTTACACACCACACCAAAATGGTGTCTCCGAAAGGAGAAACAGGACCTTGTTAGACATGGTTAGGTCTATGATGAGTGAGACTCAACTTCCAAAATCGTTTTAGGGATATGCCTTAGACACAGCGGCATACCTTCTAAATAGGGTACCGTCTAAATCTGTTCAGACCACACCATATGAGATATGGAGTGGTAAGAGACCCAACCTGAGTTATCTCAGGGTATGGGGATCGCCAGCTTATGTCAAAGCGTTGACATCAGACAAGCTTAGTGCTAAGAGTACTAAATGTCTATTTGTGGGGTATCCTAAAGGTACTAAGGGATACTACTTCTACTCCATGGAAGAACACAAAGTGTTTGTGTCAAAGAATGCTGAGTTCATTGAGAAGGATTTGATCTCTCAAGGAGGCAGTGGGAGTAAGATTGATCTTGAAGAAGTGCAAGATCCACAAGAACAGATTGAGGAACCCGAGTCTGCTCCGCAGGCGACGTTCTCCAATGGAGAAGTAAACACACAACTCCGTAGATCTACAAGGGTCATCCATCCACCTGAAAGGTACGGGTTTGTGATTGAGAATCAGCAAACTGTTGAGGATGATGAACCAAGTAACTACGAGGAGGCGGTCAAAGATGTTGACTCCTCAAGATGGCTTGAAGCCATGGAATCTGAAATGGATTCGATGTATCAGAACAAGGTATGGCCCTTGGTTCCTAAACCGCAAGGAATAGTTCCTATCGGTAATAAATGGGTCTTTAAAAGAAAGACTGATGCAGATGGCAACGTTCAGACCTACAAAGCTAGGTTGGTGGCGAAAGGGTATCGTCAAAGACAAGGAGTTGACTATGATGAAACTTTCTCACCAGTTTCCATGATCAAATCTATTAGGATCATGCTTGCAATAGCAGCATACCACGACTATGAAATTTGGCAAATGGATGTCAAGACTGCCTTCTTGAATGGGTTCTTGAAGGAGGAAGTGTACATGACACAACCTGAAGGCTTTGAAAACAAAGATCAGGAGCATATGGTATGCAAACTACAAAGGTAAATATATGGGCTAAAGCAAGCATCAAGGAGTTGGAATATACGTTTTGATGAAGTCGTTAAGAGTAACGGTTTTATCAAGAACGAGGATGAACCTTGTGTTTACAGAAAGGTTAGTGGGAGTAATGTCGTCTTCCTAGTGCTTTATGTAGATGACATATTGCTAATATGAAATGACATCCCCACATTAAAAATAATGAAAGAGTGGCTTTCAGAAAACTTTACCATGAAGGATTTGGGAGAGGCAGCCTTTATACTTGGTATAAAGATCTATAGAGATAGATCCAAGAGGCTGCTGGGTTTATCTCAATCCACGTATGTTGACAAGATGCTAAAGAGGTTTAGCATGGAAGGGTCGAAAAGGGGTTTTCTTCCTGTCAGTCATGGGGTACACCTATCAAGGGCTATGTGTCCTAAGTCACAGCCTAAGAAGGATCGCATGAGTGGAATTCCATATGCTTCGGCTATTGGATCCATCATGTATGCCATGATATGTACGAGACCAGATGTCTCATATGCTTTAAGCATTACGAGTAGATACCAGTCAGACCCTGGAGAGGGTCACTGGACGGCAGTCAAAACCATCCTTAAATACTTAAGAAGAACTAAGGATGCGTTTCTGGTCTATGGTGGGGTTAATGAGTTAACAGTGAAAGGGTTCACTGATGCCAGCTTTCAGAGTGACAAAGATGACTGCAAGTCACAGTCAGGATTCGTATTCACCTTAAATGGTGGGGCAGTGTCTTGGAAGAGTTCCAAGCAGGAGACAACAGCAGATTCAACGACAGAGGTTGAATACATAGCTGCTTCAGAAGCAGCTAAGGAGGCAGTGTGGATCAAGAAGTTCGTAAATGAACTAAGGGTGGTTCCAAGCGTGGATGAGCCCATACAGTTGCTTTGCGACAACACAGGAGCCATTGCGCAGTCAAAGGAACCTAGGTCTCATCAAAGATCTAAACACGTGCTCCGCAGATATCATTTGATTAGAGAAATCATTGATAGGAATGATGTAAAAATGGATTATGTTCCCACAGACGATAACCTGGCCGATTCTCTGACAAAGGCTGTTTCTCAGAGAAAACATGATAGTCATTATGAGGCTTTGGGCATACGACTTAGGTCTGATTGGCTCTAGGCCAAGTGGGAGCTTGTTAGCATATGGGTGTCCTAGAGACAATCTTTTGATTAAATAAAGGACACTAGATGTAGAACTTTGTTTGTCGCAAATAAATGAAAGCACTATTTATTCAGTTTCATATTGTGTCTCGATATTACTGTTAATATTATATGAACGAACTGGATAAACCCCTTGGAATAGAACAGGTATCTCTTGAGTATCTGTGATGAGATCACGATCATGAGGATTCAAGGATATTGCATGTCTATTCCTAATTATATGTTACTAGTCTAGAGACACTGAGTTTGGGGATCAGTGATCTCGAGTAAAGACTAGTACGACTTATCTACTTGTATATGGATACAAGGTAAAGACCTCATGAGCTGCAGATATGGAGATATCTTAGCTAAAGTCGTGGGTGGACCTATAAGAGTATAGCTCGCACTAAACAGACCCAAAAAGAGACTCTATGAGGAAATCTCACAGATAGTGTCATTAGAGTAATCTCTTTATGTTTGGGTATGTCTTTCCTTAGACCAGAAGTTATTGCCTAGACTGTGTTCTTGAAGGCATGTTTTGATTGTATGCCTCGTCTGCCTGAAACATGGAGACTCATAGGTATACTGTTGGGCGTGTCCTTAAAGGGCACAGGGCTAGGGTAATAAGCTGAAGGAGTTCGTCAAATCTCTGTGAGAGATTAGGTTATCTGTAAACCGGAGAAATCGGGATGACATTTACAGGGACTCGGGAATCTATGCATAGTAAAAGAGATCATGAGATGATCTGTCTTTAGAGTCAGTAAATTGAAGATTCCCTATTTCGAATAAAGCTTACCCTAAACCGCAGGGGTTGATACATTTCCTTACCCTAGGTTAATGGGAAGATAACCGAGACGAAGGGAAATACATACGGTAACCAAATATGTGCAATAGGATGATCAAGTCATTAATCTGACTAGTTCTGGGGCAACAAAGCATTGCTAGTGCTCTGTGTTGTCATTAATTGGGTTGTGGGCTTGTTGGGCCCAAGCCCAGTTATGTCAGAAGCTAAGTTGGACCTAATGGGTCACACACTAACACCTTGTAGTCATGACGGACTAGTTTTAAAGGTATTGGGCCTAATAATGGTTGTTAGCCCAAGAAGCTGTTTGGAAGCCCACCTAAATGGGTGGGTGGTGCATGGAGTTTAGTAATGGGCTTGGATAGTCCAAGCCATTACTAATTAATTTAATTAGTTAAATTAATAATCAAATATTTGAATTTCGAATTTTGAATTTGAAATTTGAATTTTGAAATTTGAATTTAGAATTTGAATTTCGAATTTTGAATTTGAAATTTGAAATTTGAAATTTGAATTTGGATTTGAATTTTGAAATTCGAATTTTGAATTTGAAATTTGAAATTTTGAATTTTGAATTTTGAATTTGAATGTTTGAATTTAAATTTGAATTGGTTTTGAAAAGTTGTTTCATAACAAAAGGATAAGACAGGATCTTATTGGAGCATATTCCTTGGATCAAGAAGCATCTTTGGAAGCACTTCCTTGGCTGTTTGGTGCGCAAGTTTAAGTGATAAGAATGTCATCTTATCACTTAAAACAAACCTCCATTCAGATTTGGTGGTTGAGGGAATCAGTGGGTGAGTTGATTCAAATTTTGAATGCAACTACTCAATATATTTGGACCCTTTCTAGGGTTGAATTATGCGCATGAAAAGTATATACTATATGATAGTTTATGAATTTAAGTTTAAATTATTTTGAATTTAATTTCATGTGGATAAGATTGGAGGTTGTTGGCAAAGTTCGTTTTGCAACAGCTCCACCTTATCCTCCCTAATCCATGCGCAAATTTCAAATGTTTTTGAAATGTTGTTTTCATTTTGAATGATTTAAATCCCTCCTCCTCTCCAAGTGTGCGCATGACTTGTTCCTCACCTTAGGGTTTTGTGAAAACCTAGCCAACTCTCCTCCATCTATGCACCATTCTGTAGGGTAGCTCACTACACCTTTCCAAACAGAATACCTAGCCTCCACCTTCACCACTTGTGCGCATAGCAAGCCTCACTGTGGTGTTCATCTGGTGGCTTTCAAGAAAGGGTTCTTGCATCATTGACGAACGGTGGTGTGGATCACCATTAGAGGATTTGAACCCTTCAAGCCTGACATCTGATCTCCCTGACTGATCAGGCCAAAAACAAGGTAACATCATGCTGTCTTAAAGCATGAACCTATGTGTGCATGTATGTTCCGCAGTAAAATTTTTGTTTTACACCTTACATGCATCGGCCTTCAAAGGCCAGTTTACTTTCAGTGTCACCACCATCTCACTCTATTATGCCACATGGTGATTCATCCGAACTTCCACCTCTTAACACATATGTTGACATGTCACTCCCACCTTCATCTGATACAACACTTGGACACACATCAGAAAGAACATCTGTTGATATTTCCTCTCCTGTTCATCAGCCACGACATTCAAGCAGGGTAAGAACCCAACCCAAGCATCTGAATGATTTCATATGCTATTCTTCCATTGCTGCCGAATCACACACACCTCCAAACCAGTGTCTCCATCCTCTTTCAGCAGTCATTTCTGATGACAAATGCTCCTCTGCATATTCCTCCTTTTGCCATAACATTAGTTCCTTTGTTGAGCCACAATCCTACAAGCAAGCAGCACAATCCACTGAATGGATTTCTGCCATGGATGAAGAGATAGCAGCCTTGCACAGAAATCAGACTTGGGAGTTTGTAGATTTACCTCTTGGGAAACATCCAATTGGCTCAAAGTGGGTGTACAAAATTAAACACAACCCTGATGGCTCCATTGCTAGATACAAGGCACGGTTGGTAGCTAAGGGTTATAACCAAATGGAGGGAGTAGATTATTTTGAGACTTTCTCTCCAATGGCCAAATTGACAACCATAAGAGTTTTACTAGCACTTGCTGCAGCTCGTGGTTAATTCTTAGAACAACTTGATATTAATAATGCATTTCTCCATGGGGATTTATCAGAAGAAGTGTATATGAAGGTTCCTGATGGAGTTACTGCCCCTTGTCCCAATCAAGTTTGTAAACTCAAGAAATCACTGTATGGCCTTAAGCAGGCAAGCAGACAGTGGAATGCACGTCTCACAACTGAACTCCTAGTTCTTGGCTACTCACAATCGTCAGCTGATCATTCCTTGTTCATCAAAGTCAGAGATGGTTTCTTTACTGCATTATTGGTTTACGTTGATGACATGGTTTTAACAGGGAACAACCTTGATGAGATTGTATCTATCAAACGTCATTTAGATCATCTGTTATGTATCAAAGATCTTGGCCCTTTAAAGTTCTTTCTTGGGCTTGAAATTGCTCGTTCCCAACATGGCATAGTGGTCAACCAACGTAAATATGTCCTGGAGTTACTTTCTGACAGTGGTTTACTTGGTGCTCGGCCTGCTTCTACACCTATAGAGCCTACTTTGCGTCTATGTCAAGATCAGGGAGATAGTTGTGATGATCCAGCAGCATATCGTAGGCTTATAGGACGCTTGCTCTATCTTGCCAACACCAGACCCGATATCTCGTTTGCTGTTCAGCAACTTAGCCAGTTTATGGCTCGACCTATGAAGGCTCATTTCAATGCAGCTTGTAGAGTTCTTCGATATTTGAAGGGATCTCCTGCTAAAGGTCTCTTTTTCCCTTCTCAGAATTCACTCACACTCACAGGCTTTGCTGATGCTGATTGGGCTACTTGCCCAGACACACGACGTTCTACAACTGGGTTTTGCACTTTCCTCGGCTCAGCTTTGGTTTCATGGAAGTCTAAAAAGCAAACTACTGTCAGTCGTTCTTCTGCCGAGGCTGAATACCGTGCTTTGGCCTCTCTTACCTGTGAGCTTCAATGGCTCACTTATTTACTCCATGATCTGCATGTTGATACTCCAGGACCTGCAATGGTGTACTGTGATAACCATGCAGCTATTCATCTTGCTCATAATCCTTCTTTCCACGAACGTAGCAAGCACATTGAGCTTGATTGTCATGTTACAAGGGAGAAGATATTAACTGGATTGATTCGGTTGATGCCTATTTCTACTTCACAACAGATTGCTGACATGTTTACTAAGGGTCTCCATCCTGCTCCCTTTCGAATGTTTATGGACAAGTTGGGTTTTAGAGACATCCATCTCCCAACTTGAGGGGGGGTATTGAGATATAGTTTTATCTTTTTGCTGTTAGTTTGTTAGACGGTTAGAGTTTCTGTTAGTTTGTTAGACAAGTTAGTTAGTTTGTTAGCTTTTTGCCTTTTGGTTTCCTTTTCACTTTCAGGACAACTCTATATATAGAGTTGTGGTGTAACTTTATTTTTTGATTGATTCATTTTCTGCATTTTCCCTTATGATGAATAAAATGCATTTCAATCTTTTCACTTGTAAGAAATCGATACATTAAAACCTTAAATTGCTTTGGGGTTTTGAATAACAAGTTTTTAATGACCTATTGACACAAAAATTATTTGAAATTGTTTCCTATAGCGAAGGAATTTCGTTCATGAATGCATTGTTATGAAACTTAGGGTTCATATTATGAAAGTTTCAATCTTTCTTTAAATCATTCTTATTTCATCGATGTAAAATGAATATTGATTTGTGATTTTTTGTTCCCCTATTATTTTTTCACTATTTTATGTTGTTTTTAATACAAAAATAACACATTTTCGTGCTAAGAAAAATTATGACCAATAGCTTGAAAAATATTTTTTAAACTTCCAAAAATTCTAAAAAATTGTTCCAAAATATGCTATTTAGATTAAAGAAAGATCGATTTTGTGATGAAAATCTTGTTGTTTCCACTATTTTATGATGTTTTTAAAATTTTATTGGGTTATTGTTTCTGAGTTATTTTGTGATGAAAATTGCTCAAAAATCTTTTTTTTTAGCTTTTACGAAGCTCCAATGGCGGAACCTTATCGAGCAGGTCGAATCGCCAAAGGAAGAAGAAGACATTTCAATAGAGAAATCTCAAGAAATCCTAGGGGTTAGCGTGAGATTGTGAGAGAGATATCCTATTTATATTTCTCACTAAAAAGTCTCACGAAGTCCATACCAATAGAAAATCCATTAAAATATAACTACAACAATAGAAATTCGTTAGATTTTTGAATACCACAAAATTATTATTTTTTGGTTTAAAATCTTGATTGAATACCAACGGATTTGCACGGACTCTAAAATAATCTTTTTAAATCCTAATTGAATACCACATGACTTTTATTCAATCCTAATTAAATACCAATGGATTTTTTTTTTGTCAAAAAATAATCTATTAAAATCCTTTGAAATCTCAATCCAATACACCCCCTTACTTTAAATTTCTTTAGTGGCTAAAAATGATTCTTTGTTTGAAATCACTTCCGTCGGTTGAAACGCCACTTTTGTTTCACCTCCGATCATTTTTCTTCCGTCAATTCACTAACCTCTTTTTTTTTTTGTAATTTTATCCGATTTTCATAAATTAGCTCATAATTAAACATGAATGAATATTTGTTAAGGCTGGTACTCTAATTCCTTCTTTAGACGATTAATTCTTTTCTGTCAGGTCTCAACTCGTGTTAAATGATCACTATCGCATGTATATTCACGCTTAATTGCTCAACAATTGTTGTTTGTAGAGACAAGTCTGGTTGAGTCATTTCCTCATACACCATTGGTGATTTTTTTCTTTTCATTATTTAAAACTATTCTATTCCTCTTTTGCATCAAGATAGGTCCATCCCTACTTGGAAGGGTTCCCTTTAAGCCTAAGAAACCCCTTAGGCCCTTGTTAGGTCCAACGCTTATTTCAGGATCAGGTAATGTTGAGGGCTCAGGTGGCAGGAGGTCAGAGCTGAGTTGATATTTTATGACATGCTGGATGTTGACTGCTGTTATGTTTTCCGCTATGATTATGATATTATGTTGAGACTGCTTTTGGGCATTGTTGCCTTATTTGGTGAGCATGGGGTTTGTCCATGCCACACAGACATGTTATTGTCTTTTTAGCTAAAGTTGTATTAATGTATCAGGATTTTGGTCCAGGCTATGTGCTGTAGTCCTGTGACTTAGATACTCACTTATTATTTATATATGAGGTATTTCAGTTAGTTGTCTTGCAATTTACATACAGGCAGTATTTTATGAAATTGATTAAGTAATCAAGTTGGCTAAGGTTAAGGATGTCATAATTGAATTAAAGAAAAAGTTATTCCGCATTTTAATTAAGCGTGGCTTAATACGATAGTATGTTAGCAAAGTAACTTTCCCCTCCGCAACAAAAATCACGGAGCCCAATTTAATCTTTAAAATAAAAAAGTTGACTCGTGGTTTCTTTGAATTTTAAAATAGATTAAGTTAGTTGAAATCGTGGTTCCTAAATTTAAAGAAGACCTAGTCTCTCAAAAGAATTAATATGGGTCTACTTTAGAATTTAGAAAGACTTTGAGGGCTTTTTTTTCCCCTGAGGGATTAAATTAGGCCATGTAATTTTTATTTAGGGCCATCAGGGCAGTTTCCAATTAAATACGTCTCCAGGGTGCTAAACAGCTTTAAATGCTACCAAAATTTGACATAATATATCTGACATCTCGAGCTTCAAAATGATGTACGACACTTTCCAATTGGACCTCTATCGAGGGAGATATGCTCTCCCAAAGTTATCCTAAAAACTGCCATTTTGGTATAAATGTCGGCTGCATCTTCTTTGTTTATTCAACCTATCCCACTTTATCAAAAGTGTGTTATTATGCCTCAAGGGTACCTAATAGACAAGAGTGGCACTCAAGCACCATCAATACCTTGGTGCTCTTACAACCCATAACCATTTGCATTATTTTCATCCAGTTATCGTTCATGCTTACTTTATCAAAACTTAGAATTCCAATTCAATCCATTTTTTCAATAAACACATAATCATAACCTAAAATAGACCTATTTCCCTTTCATCACATACATGCTTTAAATATTACACAAGGTCCATAATTTAAAATTTACAATTCTCCCAAATGATAAGCATAAATACATAAAGGTACCTCCAAATACAACAAAACAAATCATCAACTAAACTTAGGCAAAATATGGCATGATCAAATATGACAAGATGCATAATCCTAAAGCAATATAGAATGTCCATGCCCTAAGTGTAGCCTATGCCAAAAGTGGCCTCAAAATACAAAATAATCTCTAACTCCACGTGCTCATCCTATGGGCCTCTTGCCCACAGCTCCGGTCCCGCTACAACCACCTAAAATAATGCCCCGAATACGGGGTGAGATATATGAATATATCTTAGTAACCCAGAGATTCTGGAGATCACTCCGCCCAATGGCTCACTCAGATGTAATATCAACAATGAAGCATAACAACCAAAACAAGATAAAGCAAGGGATTTAGTGAAGTAGGGATGCATAGGGAGAAAATATACGATGAAACTGGAATGATCAATGCCAAAATCACACAACATCTGGCCTATTGGCCTCGGCATATAGCCTACGGGCTCTTATCCAAGGATGTGTTCCCAAAATATCAACCAAGGCACCCACCACCAATACACCCGAGACATTCCTAGAGTGCTCCTCAATGGATAACGCCATAAGGCAAACTATCTACTGGCCAAAGATACGACACATCCTATATACCCAATATATATACAAATGCATGAGCATGCTATAACTACATTATTGACATACAACCTCCAACCACTACTCCAATGGGCATGGTGGAGCACACACGGGGATTAACCCCAGTACCAAGGGATTACCTTATTGAAACTCCCAAGCTTGGTAGCTCCAATGCAAGATAAACCTGAACTTAGTCCAACCAGAAATGCCCACATAACAGGTCATTCCTATATCTATTAGAACCATATAAAACCATAAACTTGGTTATTCAAGCATTAATGCAATTTGCCATAAATATTTACGACAATCCTTTTGGTCAAGGACCAAAGGCAATCCACCAAGCTCACTGTTCAAAGATCACGTCTGTGGGAGGCAACCTACAATGATCACACAAGGATCATCAATCCAATTGTAAACAAAGTTGAAATGCAAAGTATTACACTTCCAATCCCACACATAAGTTCGACCATTTGGCCAAAAATACCTAACCATGTTGTTAATTTTATTAGAATGTCCCAATAGCTTCCTAAGCTCACCACAACACCAATTCAAGTCCTTAATTTCATTCTATTACAACTCAACACCATTTTCCCTAAAATTCCTCATTATGGCCGAAAATCATATCCACACACATCCAATGGTTTTACTTTCAATTCACATGCATTACACCAACACACAACCTATATAAACTTAGCTCCAATCCTTACAACACCAATTACATCAATTTTTCATCGTCCATCTTTATTTTT
Source organism: Gastrolobium villosum (assembly GCA_032173675.1). NCBI lineage: Eukaryota > Viridiplantae > Streptophyta > Magnoliopsida > Fabales > Fabaceae > Gastrolobium > Gastrolobium villosum. Next base: position 111,185 of record JAVKPL010000210.1, read on the forward strand.
CTCAATTTGGCCGAATTGTACCTATATACATACCAAAGGGTTTTTTAATTCAATTCAACATTTCCACACATCATACAATCTTATAATTAACCCATACAATGACTCCATAACTCAATTATATGATCCTACAAAAATTCCAATTCATAAAGTCGTGCATATCCACCACAAAATTTGCCCATGTTATCATACTTTTCATCAATAATTTTTATGAGTTCAATCATCATAAAACATCATTTTAAGACACTTTTATCTAATACACATTTTCAATTTGAGGTCCCCAACCACATTAATCACTCAACACATGCTCTAGGGTTCATGAAATTCAATCCAACAAATTATCCAACGAAATGTGTTGAAACTTACCAAGGATTAAGGCTTAAGACTCCTCGAAGTGATACCTAAACACTAACTCAAACAAACAACTCCAAGAACACCATTGTTCATCACAAAATCCGTGGGATGGGTGTCAAATTTCTCTCAAACTAGAGGGTTTCAAGGCTTGAGAATGGTATGATTGGGTTTGGATGGTTGTTTAATTGAAGTTTCATGTAGTGGAAGTTTGATTTCGGTGGAGATTTGATGGAGTAAAATTTCAAAGAAAAACTCGCATAGTGAAGGGGGAGGACCGTGGGTTTGTGGGGAGAGGGAGAGGAAAGAGATGGTGAATAGTGCATATGCACGTGTCTTTAGCTCACTTAAGTGGGTGGGTCCCACTGAGAGGAAAGAGATGGTGAATAGTGCATATGCACATGTGTTTTTAGCTCACTTAAGTGGGTGGGTCCCACTGCCACCTCATACGATTCAAACTAATTCAAATCTCCCACTTAAACCACTAAACTCCAATTGATTCCTAGACTATTTAGAAACTTAAAATTTTAACATTCACCAATGTCCTTTAATTTCCGTTGATCAGATGAATCCGGAATTTTCTGGTCTTTCGGTGAAATCATAATTTTAAGCTGTTATGTGCATTGTGGGCACGCTTCTCTGAAAACCCTAATTTCAATCAATTTTCATCAGAAATCATAATTCCTAGTCCTATATATCATATCCAACTTATTTCCGAACCTAGAGCTCAAAATTCATTCGGCATGTTTTTTAGTGCAACTGTATCACTGTATTTTTACTTGGTAAAGACACTATTCACCAAATTTCCAGAAACTTGTCTAACCACTCAATTTTTCATTATGAATGCATTTCCAGTGTTACTTTTTCCATTTGACACCTTCTACTCACATTTTATTTCCTCGGGTTATGTGTTTGGCAATTTACCGTTTTGCTCTTTTTACGTATTTTGGTTTTGAATTCAAGATTTTCACTAATCGTACCCTTTAATCCATATTTTAGCAATAATTATATGATTTACAATTATGAGGTGTTATACGAAACCTGTAGAAAATCATCTTCGTATGTACCTTGCAGTGTGGGAGATGATGTAGTCACATGGTATGGAGCTGGGGTGGCCTGAGCTGGCTGGTCTGGACGATAGTCTTGCTGGTCTGTGTAGGAATTTATGTGGCTGCACATGTCGTCAAAATTTTCCTTATCCCATGACTGATGTGTGTGTTTACTACTCCCTGCCTGATCCCCAGATACCATGGCCACTGTACTAGCTTGATATAACAGCTGGCTCTGCGTGTCCATCAGTGGATATGTACGAGTCTGGCTAGGATAATTTGGTTGGTCTTCCTACTGAGCAATCTCATAATATATGTGTTGAATGTCATATGCTTGACCTACCGCTGGAGGCTTGTACCATTCATCCATGCGTGACCTGGGAGCCTAAATAGGCTCTGGAACTGATGGAATCAGTTGCCGACAGTGTCCTATCCTTTATCCTTCTCTCACACGACGCCCAATGTCAATAGAAACCTGGGCCTTGTCCAGTAGCTAGGTTGGGGGTCCCTCTGGTCCTGCCTCTTCCACCCAAGATGTATCTCTAAAAAGCACTATGATGCGACCTATTTCCTCAAGGATATAAGCTAAAGTGTAGTACGGGAATTGCTCAAGAGTGGTCGCAAAATACAAATTCTTCAGGCCATCAACCTATAACTCATATCCCATATCAAGACATGCAATAAAGGGGGCACATCTATTTGTTGATCCTTCGTATCCCATCTGTCTATAAATTTCCTCAGCCTGCGAACCCAATTTTCATAGGGTTTATCCCGAATGGTATACTCATGCATACCTTTCAATCTTTTGGGCCTATGAGGTATTAACTGATCCCGTTCAAACTGCCTCATGCATCTATCAGGCTGCATATACTCATCAATGTGAAAATAAATAAAAGGTTTCCTAACCATCCATAAATACTTTGTATGATCAGATACACCCAAGAAACTGTATTCTCCGTACGGTTGCCAAACCACCTACACATTAAAAACATTTATACAATCAATTGTGTATTCACTGCCATATGTGACCACAAGCCTTATAACAAATCACCTACACAATACATAAATATACTTTCAATCAAAAACATACCTCATCTCTACATAATGTGTCTAGTCTATCTCGATACCAATTAAGTGATTTTAATCTGAAGTGGTCTAAAGCATTAAATCTGAATTCCAAATTTAACAGCAAGTTGTTAATTATAGTACATATAAGTAGATAATAACTCAGGTAATGCAAAATAAATATATCGGTGTTCGAAGTGTCAGTCTGGTTGATACAGAAGAGGCAAGGGGGGAGAAATGGGTGAAAATCTGTGCCACGCCCAGATCTAAAGTCAAATAGTGCAACCACCAATGTATTTTTTATCCGGGTCTGTATACTCGCACAACTGTCTAAAGAAGTGTGCCAGAATGAAAAAATCTCATCAAACTCCCTTGCAAGTAAGGCAATGTAGCAACATCATACTATATTATCCCCTCATTTGTCGCAAAGGATCCAAGACCCTAACATACACAAAATGTGCGCCTTAGTGTAGCATACCATATTCTGAGGATGAGCGGCAACTGCACCCCAATGCGGATACACTCTGTCAAAGTATGATAGCCTCACATTTCCAGAAGTGAGCTTAGTGGCCTTGTCAGGCCCATTATCGAAAACCTAATTACACACGACTGACCAATCCAGGGAATTAGATCCAAAAATGACTTGCCCGTCACTAGAAGATCCCAGGTTAAACATCACATCTTGCAATGTAATGGTCATCTTGCCATGCTGCATCCGGCATATTGGCCTCAGTATATAGCCTATGGAGTAAAAATACGATTAAGCTGGAATGGTCAATGCCAAAACCATGCAACATCGGTTTATTGGCCTCGGCATATAGCCTACGGGTTCTCATCCAAGGAAGTGTTCCCAGAACATCAACCAAGGCACCCTCCATCCATATACACACGAGACTTTCATATAGTGCTCCTCAACGGATGACACCCCATGAACCTAGGTCAAATGGAACTCCCTCACGGAGACCTATCCAGTTGAAGTCTGTAACGCCCGAAGGCAACAGTCTACTGGCCAGAGGCACGGTACATTCTATATACCCACTATACATACATATATGCATGAACATGTTATAATACATTATTAACATCCACCTCCAACCATTACCCTCAAGGGGCATGGTGGAGCACACACGGGGACTAACCCCAGTACCAAGGGATTACCTGATGGAAGCTCCCTTTCTAGGCAGCTCTAATGCAATATGACACCGAGCTTGGTCCAACAAGAAATGCCTACACATAGGTCATTCACAGTCCAATTACAATCAATAAAGACATATACATGCTTATTCAAGTATTCATGCATATTTCCATTACAACTTACCACAATCCTTTTGGTCAAGGACCAAAGGCAACCCACCAAGCTCAATACTCTAAGTCTACGTTCGTGTGAGGTGACCTACAATGATCATACAAGGATCATCAACACAAGGTACAACTAACCAAAATTACAAATCACCTAAGTCCATCCCCCCACATGTATAGGTTCGGCCAAATGGCCCAAAATTACCAAAACATTTTCTTAATTTTATTTCAAGGTTCCTATGGCATCACAAGCTCAACCCAACACCAATCCAAACCCTATATTCCATCCAACTCCATCACAACACCATTTTCCCTAATTATGCCCTTCTTAGCCGAACACACACACACACACACACACACACACACATACACACACCCCTAATAATTTTCCTTCCAATTCAATGCATCAACTCAATATACAACCTATTTAAACACCATTCATAATCACACAACATCAACATCAACATCACCTTTATCCCAAATTAATTGGGGTCGGTGGTAGATGAACCCACATGAAATATATAAAATTGTTGAAAAATAAAATAAAATGAAAATAATAAATATATATATATATATATGTATATATAAATAAATAAAAGTGAAAAAGAAAGGGACAAGAAGAAGTGGGGGAAATGAAGGGGAAAAGGACTAAAAAGGGACCATCTGGAACATAGGAATAACCACGGGTCTAACCCTCCAACATACTTATAGCTTTTCTCCATTCTGTTCTGAGACATACCGTCCGCCAATCTATATCCCACTCCATTAGATCTTGTTTTACTACCTTCCCCCAAGTAAGTTTCGGCCGACCTCTGCCTCTTTTTGTGTTGAGCTCTTGGAACAAACTTCTGTTCTTACAGGAGCATCCAGGGGACTTCTCATCACGTGCCCAAACCACCTCAATCTATGTTCTCTCATCTTCTCGGCAACCGGTACTACTCCGACCTTTTGTCGAATATCTTTATTTCTTATCTTATCCATCTTTGTGTAACCACACATCCACCTTAACATCCTCATCTCTGCTACTCCCATCTTATGCTCATTTTGCCTATGTGCTGGCCAGCATTCCACTCCATATAGCATTGCCGGTCTTACTGCCATTTTATAGAATTTTCCTTTTAACTTAAGGGGGATTTTGGGTCACACAAAAACCCAGATGCACTGCACCATTTCATCCACCCTGCTCTGATTCTGTGATTTACATCCTCATCAATCTCTCCACCTTTTTGTAAAATGGAGCCCAAGTATTTAAAAGCATATTTTTTGGGTACCTCTTGACCAATTAAATTCACGGGCTCTTGGTCCCCATCTCGTACCAGAGAAAACTCACACTTCAGATACTCAGTCTTGCTTCGACTTAATGTAAATCCTTTGGATTCCAATGTGCTTCTCCACAATTCAAGTTTTCTATTAACACCCTCCTTGCTCTCATCATTAAGCACAATATCGTCTGCAAAAAGCATACACCAAGGCACTTCCTCTTGAATATCTTTTGTTAGTTCATCCATAACTAAGGCAAAAAGATAAGGACTTAGAGCCGACCCTTGGTGTACACCAACCATGATAAGAAAATAACTTGATGTTCCGTTACAAGCTTTTACACATGTAGTAGCCTGATCATACATATCCTGGATTTCCTTTACATTCTTTGATGGAACCTTTTTCTTCTCCAGAACCCACCATAAAACTTTCCTTGGAACCCTATCGTATGCTTTCTCAAGGTCTATGAACACCATATGCAAGCCCTTCTTCTTTTCTCGGTATCTTTCCATAAGTTGTCGCATCAAGAAAATGGCTTCCATGGTACATCTTCCTGGCATAAATCCAAATTGATTTACAGAAACCTTGGTAACTCTCCTCAAGCGATGTTCAATAACCCTCTCCCACAACTTCATAGTATGGCTCATTAGCTTAATGCCTCTATAGTTTGAACAATTCTGTATATCTCCCTTGTTTTTTTATATAGGCACAATCATAATTTTCCTCCATGAATCAGTAATCTTATTTTTCTGGAGAATCTTTTTGAAAAGATTGGTCAACCATTTTATTGCCACATCCCCTAGGCCTCTCCACACTTCAATAGGGACACCATCAGGCCCCAAAGCTTTATTAGTCTTCATCCTCTTTAAAGCCTCCTTAACTTCATGTGTATTAATTCTGCGTACAAATCTTCTATTCATATCATCATACGCATCCTCCAAGTCCACCTCGCTTGTATCTCCATCCCCATTAAACAGCTTGTTAAAGTAGTTCAACCATCTTTCATTTACATCTTCATCTCTCATCAGAAGTTTTTGATTTTCATCCTTGATGCATTTAACTTGGGTGAGGTCTTTACTTTTCTTATCCTTTATCTTTGCAAGTTTATAAATACCTCTTTCACCATCCTTACTCCCAAGATTTTTATACAACTCGTCAAAAACCTTGCCCCTAGCTTCTCGCACTGCTTTCTTTGCATTTTTCTCGCCAATCTAAACTTTTCCAAGTTCTCTTCACTGGGACTTTTATGCAAAGATCTAAAGCACTCATTCTTATGTTTAATTGCCTCTTACACCTCTCCTTTTCACCACCATGTTTCCTTTGTATGAAATCCATTTCCTTTACTTTCTCCCAACACCTTCCTTCCCAAATTTCGAATACACTTAGCCATCTCATTCCATATTGCATTTACTTCTCCATCAAACTCCCAAGGTCCATCGTGCAACATTCTTTCATTGAACTCTCTCTCTTCCCTCCTTAAGCTTCCACCACCTTATCCTTGGGTTATGAGCCCTCTTCTTCATTGTAAGTACTTTGTTGAACCGAACATCCAAGACTACCAGCTTATATTGCGTAGAGACACACTCTCCAGGGTAGACCTTACAGTCGACACAAAAAGTTCTATCTTCTCTTCTAGCCAGAAAGAAATCAGTCTGACTACGATTTTGGCCATTATGATAAGTGATTAGGTGTGACTCCCTTTTTTGACAAAAGGTGTTCACTAACATCAAATCGTAGGCTAGTGCAACATTCAAGATATCTTCTCCAGTCTCGTTTCTCGTCCCATAACCAAAACCTCCATGGATTCTATCAAAACCTCCATTGCTTTTACCAACATGACCATTTAGATCTCCTCATAAGAAAATCTTCTCCTCTCGAGGTATTCCCATCAAAACCTCCTCCAAGTCTTCCCAAAATTGGCTTTTGTCAGTTGGTTGCAATCCAACTTGGGGTTAAATCACCCACAACAAGCTTAACCAGAATAATCCTGTCGCCTTTCCTTTTGACGTCTACAACTTTATCTCTGAAACTTTTATCGATCATAATTCCAACACCATTTCGATTCTTGTTAGTACCAGTGTACCATAACTTGAAACCAGATCCATCCACTTCCTTGGTCTTTTCTCCAGCCCACTTAGTTTCTTGCAAACAAATAATATTCACTTTCTTTCTAGCAAAAACATCTGCCAACTCCCTCAATTTACCCGTTAAGGTTCCTATGTTCCAGCTGCCCAATCTCATCCTTAACCCCTGGGCTGTGCTTGCCCGCCACGCTCGCCCATCTGCGTGTTGAGACCCTGGCATACTTCTCACCAAATCCGGGCGAAGACCTGGCGCCTTGCCTTGGCATACTTCTCATAATCACACAACATCAATTACACAATTTTTACATCATCCATGCTTATTTCCCCTCATTGGCCGAATTCAACATGCATGTGCACCCAAGGATTGTTAATTCATTTCAACACTTTCACACACCATACAATCCTATAATTAACTCATACAAATACTCCACAACTCAATTATACAATCCTAAAATCATACCAATTCACAAAGTATTGAATTTCCACATCAAAATTTGCCTGTTACTAATCAATTTCTCAATAACTTTTATGTGTCCAATCACCATAAAATATCATTCTAAGCCCTTTTATCTAATACGCATTTTTAATTTGAGCTCTCTAACTACATCAATCCAAGCATGCAAGACCTAGGTCATCAAATTTAGATCCAACGATTCAACCAATGAAATGTGTTGAAACTTACCCACAAGCAAGGTCTAGAACTCCTCCACACAATACCCAAGCATTGAAGGATCAATCAACTCCAAGAACATTAAAATTTTCCACCAAGGCCGCAGACATGGGTGTGCTTTTTCTCCCCATTCGCTGAGTTTCAAGCCCTAAAACTACCATGGTTGTGTTTAGAAGGTCCTTTACTTAAAGTTTGATGTAGAACTTTGTTGATTTTGAGTGAGATTTGAGTGTGTTTGGAGGGAATGAAGTTTTGAGCAAAAACTTGCCCAAGGAAGGTGGAGGTCGCGGATTGTGGAGAGAGAAGGAGGAAGGGGATGAATGAATAGTGTCCCAATCCTAGTTGTCATCTTATGACTTAAGTGGGGAGGGTCCCACCGCCACCTCACATGATTCAAACTAATTCAAATCTCTCGCTTATTCCAATAAACGTACATAAATTCCTAAACTATTTCGAAACTCCGATTTTTAACATTAACCATTGTCCTTTAATTGTCATTGATCAGATGAAACCGGGGTATTTCAGTCGTTCGGAGAAATCACAGTTGTAAGCTGTTACGCGCGCTGTGGGCACGCTTCCCCAAAAATCCTAATTTCCATCATTTTCACCAGAATCATATTTCCTAGTCCTATGAACCATTTATAACTTATTTCCAAACCTATAGCTCAAAATTCATTCGGCACGCTTTACGGTGCAACTGTACCGCAATATTTTTACCCAGTAAAAACACTATTCATTATTTTTCCAGAAACTTGTCTAACCACTCAATTTTTCGTTCTGAATCCATTTATATGGTTAGTTTTCTCATTTGAGACTTCTTACTCAATTTTTCTTTCCTAAGGTTAGGTGTTTGGCAATTTATCATTTTACCCTTCTTATGTATTTTGACCCTAATTTCAGGATTTTCACTAATCTTACCCCCTTAATCCATATTTTAATATAGAATTATGGGTTTTAGAAATACGAGGTGTTATATACTGTATCTCTGGCAAGTAGATAGTTTTTCGTATGGCGTTACGGACTTCCACTGGATAGTTCTCCATGAGGGAGTTCCAGTTGACCTGGGGCCATAGAGATGTTATCCGTTGAGGAGCACTCTAGGAATGTCTCGGCTGTATCGGATGGAGGGCACCTTTAATGATGTTCTGGGAACATATTCTTGGATGAGAGCCCATAGGCTATATGCCGAGGCCAATAGGCTGGATGTTGCGTGGTTTTGGCTATGACCATTCCAGCTTCATCGTATGTTTTCTCCTTATACATCCTTATTTATATTTTTTTTTTTGTATACACAGAAAAGAAAACAAACTACAGATTAATGTATCTGGGCACCACAATGCCCTTGGTATCCTCAGTAACTAAAGCCTCACACCTTATAGGGACTCTCTCATACCATTGGGTAGACTAACCAGTAAAATTACCATTCGCAGCCATCCAATCTGCCACCTAGTTCCCCTCTCTGTACACATGGCCAATCTCTACCCTCCAATCCTTCAGCAACATCAACCTGATTCTGGAGACAATAAAAAAACATGGATGAGAGCTAACACAACTATCTATCACCAGCTGAATTGGCATCAGGGAGTCTCCCTCTATAATAATCTGTTTGAAATCTTGCTCTTAAGCCCATTCCAATCCTACTATGAAGCCCCAGAGTTCTGCCATTAAAACTGATTCCGGATTTAGCTTCTTAGAGTAGCCCATAATTCGATTCCCTGCCACATCTCTACATACCCCACCACAAGATACTCGAGAACCATTACCTGAGTATGAGCCATCAAAATTGAGCTTAACCCAATCGGCTGGGGGAGGAGACCGTTTAATCATAATCTCCTCATACCTTCCCAGTGCTATTCCAGCCCTTGTTAGAATTTCATTAGCCACATTGATGTTTGTAGCAAAGAGCGAAGCCTGTGAAAAAATCTCCAGAGGAGATGAGCCTTTCCCATTGAAAACTAAACTATTTCTATCCTTCCAAACAAGCCAACACATCACCTCAAATTTTAACCTCCAGTTCATGTTCCTTTTGTCCCTGTTAAGATTTTTGCTCATCCAGTTCTCCATACCATTGCTCAGAAAAGATTCCAAGTCTCAGTCTTCAATCCAGAGATTCCAAACGTCACGGACTCAAAAGCACTTTCTAAACACATGATCATCATCTTCCACCCACACATGACATTTGGGACAACCATCAGTGGTTGTCATGTGTCTACCGGCTCTTTCTGCATTTATGAGTAGCTTATTCCCAACCAGGAGCCAAAGGAAGAATTTGATCCTTTGGGGGCCTTCCCATTTCCACACAGTATCCCAATTCTTAGGACTAGCATCATTATAGGTCCTGGAAAGATAGTTATAAGCAGATCTAATGATGAATGAACCCGAGTTGAAAGAGGTCCAAATCACCTTATCTTGCCCCTCTAGGCTAGCTGGAGGACTTAAGGTCCCTATGGCATCCAGAATCTCTCTAGATAGGAAGGGATTCAAGTTACTCCAATCCCAATTCCCTTCTTTAACACAAAAATGAAGTTTTTGTACCATCAGCAATAATGATTTTGGACCCCTCTAAGACCTGGTCCCAAGTCTTTTGTATTCCTTTCCAAGTATTGTAAACATAGCTACTCTTTTTGAAATCAGAACTAAAAGATTCCTCAACCTTATACTTGCTCCGTAGGACTTTGACCCATAGGTCCTCTTTATTAGACAAATTCTCAAACCCCAGTTTCATGGAAAAGGCCTTATTAACCAGTTTTTGATCCCTGAAGCCCAGTCCTCCATCTTTTTTGGACCTGCATAATTTTTTACAACTCAATAGGTGAATTTTCCTTTTTGCTTGGGAGGAACCCCAAATGAAGTTCATTGTAATTTTATCCACTTCATTGAAAACACCAACAGGTAACATAGCTGACTACATGGAGTATGCTGGCAAGGCCTCTAGCACTGATTTGGCTAGGATGGAACGACCTGCCATGGATAGAGATGTTTGATTCCAACAAGACAGTCTCCCTTGGACTCTCTCCAACACATTCTTGAAAGTACTTTTTTTTGACTCTTTTATGGGGAAGAAGAGGTGATCCCTATACCAAGCGATCCACGGATTTCTTTGCCCCTCCCTAGGCAGACATTTTTAGAAAAAAATACTCTCATTTTGTCCTTTCTCACTTTCTGACCTGAAGCCCCAGCAAATGATTTCAACACCAGATTTATCACATGGGCCTGATCCAAGCTAGCTTCAGCACACAAGATAATATCATCAGCAAAAAAGAGATGAGAAATAGGGGGAGCATTTTTCCTTAGCATAATGGGCTTCCAGGCTTTAGTCTCTACTATCATATTGATGAGATGAACCAATCTTTCCATACACAGCACAAACAAATAAGGGGAGATAGGATCCCTTTGCCTGATGCCTCTACCAAGAAATATTCTTATGGTTACCACACCATTCCGCAGAAGGTTCATCGAGGTAGTGGATATACAACTATATATTAGATTAGTAAGAGAATCAGGTAGGCCAATATCCTTCATAGTCTCCAGAATAAAACTCCAATCAAGACGATCATAAGCTTTTATTATGTAGACCAACATCCTTCATTCCCTTTCTTGGACCGCATTGAATGAATGACCTCTTGGGCTATGATTATGTTATCAGTGACTTGTCTACCTTTTATGAAGCTGCACTGATTTGGGGAAAGAATTCTAGGCAAAAAATTCCTCAACCTCTCAGCAATGATCTTTGTAATGGTCTTGTAAACAACATTACAAAGACTAATAGGTCTAAAGTCTTTAATATTTCCTAGGCTGTCTTTTTTGGGGATTAAAAAAATCAGTGTACCATTGATCTCCCTCACTTTCTCTGGAGAATAGAAGATATCCTCAACAATCTTACAAACTGATTCCCCAATAATATCCCACTGGCTTTGGAAAAACAAGGCACTCAATCCATCAGGTCCAGGTGACTTGAATTTACCTATCTTGAACACAATCCTTTTTATTTCCTCATTGTTGGGATTATAAAAAAGAAACCTCTTCTCTGCAAGTGTTAAGCTAGGGAAAGCATTCTGAATAGGGAACTCCATATCCTTCTCCTCATCAGCTTTGAATAAATCTTGATAGAAAGAGACAGCCATATTCACTAGTGATTCAATATCAGCTATCCAAGCTCCTTGTTCATTTTCCAGAGTCACTATCCTGTTGTGTCTTCTTCTAGCTACTGTAGAGGAATGAAAAAACCTAGAATTTTTGTCCCCATACTTCAGCCATTGACTGCGAGATCTCTAGAACCAAATCAGCTCATCTTTCACCAGAATTGACTGAAGCTCCTTCCAAAGATTCTTCTGCAAAATTTATGTATTATGGTCAAACCTCCCATACTTATAGCTATCCAACCCATTTAACCAAGAGAACAGTGTGTTTTTCTGTTTGATGTTCTCCTTGAAAACATTCTGGTGCCAGTCCTTTGCATCAGCTTCAAACCTATTTCTAGCTGTTAGCAAATTCCCATTATTCTCCCAACTCTTCAAACCTCTGATCAGTTAACCAGGCAGCTAGGAACTTAAACCGGTCTAGACTGCTCATCATTACATAGAAGAATTGGCCTGTGGTCAGAATTGAAGAAAGGCAAATAGGTAACAAACCTTTCAGGCCAAGCAATGTTCCATTCTTCATTAGAACAAGCCCTGTCTAGCCTCTCATGAAGTCTTCCACGTTTTCAGGTAAAATCAGGACCCTTGTAACCCATATCATTGATGTTGCATTTAAACAAGCACAATTGCATCTCTAAAATGCTGTCCCAGCACACCTATTTACCCCTTACCTTCTCAGAAGCTTTTAGGACAGAATTAAAATCACCCAAAATCAGCCAGTGTTCACAAAATAATATGCTAATGGCCTCGGGCTCTAACCACGGGACTTTCCTCTCCAATCTCCTTGGGCTACCATAAACAAAAGTAATTAAATCAACCTTTTTAGAGTCTAGATATTTCACTCGTGTGTGAATAAATTGGTGATGAGATTTCAGAACCTCCAACTCCACCTTATTGCCTTCCCAAAGGATCCATATACCACCAGAGAAACCAACTGGGTCCTATCTACAGAAATTAGAAAAACCCAGCTTCTTAATGATTTCATCTCCTCTCAAACCACCAACCTTAATCTCCATTAGGGCTATAATACCAACTTTAAACCTAAATCTTAAGTCCCTAATTAGAGTAGGGAAGCTTTTCTTCCCCACCCCTCTGCAGTTCCAAGACATAACAAACATACTGTACAAGGGAATAAACCCTACATAAGCTAACTACATACCTGGTGGGAGGAAATTCCCCCCAGCATAGTTAGATCATTCTCAAAAGCCCTTTCATTTTGGGCAGGAGGCAAGGTCTTGATCAATAAGGATTCCTCACTATTATCTTTTCTACTACAGTTGGTGACATTGCTCCCATTTTTAGGAGACACTTCTGGGGTAGCCAGGCTTCTCAATTTTCTTTTATTTGTCCTTTTGCAAGGTCCATCCAACACCGAGTTTGGGGACACATTCTCAGCTCCAGTCTTCTTCAAAACTTGCTTGGAACCAGGCTTAGCTCTGTCTTTCCCCTCTTTATTGTTATTTCTTTTGGCCCCACTCTGGAGTTTTCATTTTCTTCTGTTGGCTTGATACAACTGCCACAACTTCCTTAATAAGGCTAACTGGGACTTTCTCTACTTTTGTAGTATCTTTAGTGGTCCCCATCTCAGTCCTAGACTGCGTATTATTGTTTTATTCCTCCATCACCTGCTTCTCACCTGCCTCATCTAAAGGGTTGATCACAACATTCAGAACAAGAATTTCTGGACTAAACTTGGATTTTGATCCCCCACACCATCATTTCTCTGGCTAACAGGTTTGGCTTTTAGCTTCCTACACCTAGGTAACCTCTGTATAACCATCCAGCTCCCAAAAGCTTCATCAAGCTCCTCCTTGTTGGTTCCCTTCACAACTGTTGTTCTCACTTTTTTCTCCTGATCTATGCTTCCTACCTCATGCTGGTTGCACTGAGATTGAACCTCTGGGCATTAATCCTTCCTGTGATAATATAACCCACATTTAAAGCATATTAGGTGAAGTCCCTCATACCCTACTCGAAATATCATGTTCCCTATCATAAACTTGGATAGGAAACTCTTCCTCAAATATACTTCAACGCAAACTCTCCCAAAACAGGCCCGCTGAGTGATAACCTCCTCTCCAAAATCACTCTTCCCCAGAGAATTCCTATCAACTTTTAAGGTTCGACAATTGATATTTCCAAAGTGCCACAGAGGGCGTGCCGTGTATAGTTCAATTGGGAGCCCATGGTTTCTTATCCAAACAGCCAACTTCTTAATACTTTCATCATATGGGTCAAAAAAAGGCCTTCATCTCTGGACTACCACATAGTGGTCATTTACTATCCAAGGGCCTTCTTCTAAAACGTGATGATAGTCACTATCATCATGGAACCTCAGTAGGAGGTATCCATTATCCAGATCAATGGTTTCAAAGGAGCTTACCAGGTTCAACATCTTCTGAATTTTGGCCATCAGAAACCTTAAGCCAATGCGTTTGCCTAGCAGCTTGATAATAAGAGCCTTGCGCCATTTTTCACAATCCTTCATGTGTTCCTCCATGCAGAAGGTATACCTCGGGCACAGGGGATCTTCAAGATCTTTCTGAGCCAGACCCTCCATCAAATCTGCTTTCTCATCCTCCTTTTTTTTTTGTTATCCAGTCCTCTTCTTCGCTATCCGATTGCCCTCCCTTCCCATTAAGCTTAAGCAACCTATCGTTGTAGGAAACCACTCTGATTCAAGACCCACCACTAGCTTCCGTCATCTTTTCTTCTGGATTCGAGTGAATTTGGGGGGGGGGGGGGTGAGCCTGTAACTCCTATTCCTTCCTCTTGCATCTCCTCATCCATTGTAGCGTCCTCCATCGCAGCACCTTTGGGTTTCTTACCACTCCGAGAAGGTACCTCCTCTTCAGAACAACTTCTATCTCTCGTACTCTTAGATCCATCCTCATCCATCAATGATTGTTGACCTCTTTTTTCCAGTTTCCATTGCACCTCAGAAGCTAAAATCTGAAAACCCTAGCAGAAGGGGAAAAAATTGTGCACATGGGGCTACGCGACCATTATGATCTTTACTATTCTTCTATACATCCCTATTTCTCTAAATCCCTTGCTATATCCCTTTGTTGTATGATTCATTGTTATACATTTACATCTGAGTGAGCCATTGGGAGGAGTGATCCTCCAGAACCTCTGGGTTACTGAGATATATTCATATATCTTATCCCACGTTATGGGGTTTTATTTCAGGTGGTTGTAGCGGGACAGGAGCTACGGGAAAGAGGCCTACTGGTTGAGCTTATGGAGTCGGAGAACATTTTTCATTTTGAGGCCACACTTGGCGTAGCTATACTTAGAGCATAGACATTGTATATTATATTAGGGATATGTATCATGTCATATTTGTTCATGCTACATTTTGGCTAAGTCTAGTTGATTATATATGTTGTTGTATTTCGAGGTATTCGTTGTAGTTATATTTACCATTTGGAGAATCGTAATGTAATGCTTATGGACCTTGTGTAATATTGTAAAGAATGTATGTGATGAAAGGGCAATATGCCTATTTTAGGTTATGATTTATATGTCAATTGTTAAGAATGCATGAAATTGGATAATGTGATTGTAATGAGTTTAAGATTCATCTAAGTAAACAATGGATTCTGAAATTGATAAAGATATTGTAAATTGTTATGGGTTGTAAGAGCATCAAGGCATTGTTGCTAACTTCATATCATTTCTCTCTCTCCATTGTTCACTATGTCCTTGCATGTTCACCTACCAAAACCACCCTTGTCTATTAGGTACCCTTGAGGCTTTGAAATACACTTTTGATAAAGTGGGATAGGATAAATAAACAAAGGAGGTGCCGTCAAAATTTATACTAAAATCGCAGTTTTTAGGCTGAGTTTAAGAGAACATATCTCCCTCCACAGAGGTCCAATATGGATGTACCATACATTTTGAAGCTTGAGGTGTCAGCTATGTTGTGTCAAAATTTGATAGCATTTGAGCTATGTAGCATCTTGTAGGCCCATTTTAGTGGAGACTGCCCAAAGGGCCCTGTACATGGGCTATTCCAGTTCCTGGGTTCCAAAAAACTTTTTTCTCCCTCAATTATTACTCAAATTAGACTCATGATATCTCAAATTAAGCTTAGGTTGTCTAGTATTATGTATAAAAATTTGAGAGCAATTTGTTGAGTGGTTTGTTCAAAATCGCAGAAATAGAGAGGTATGTTTGATGCCCTGTTTTGGGTTGGCTGGCAGTTTTGCTTGTCCAAATTCAAACGGTGATGACCGGAGCTAGAAAGAACTTTATGAGGCGTGTGATACCTTGTTGGAAAGGTAATTGAGTTTATAATAACATACTAAATGATGAGAGGTTCGTAGCATGGGAATTTTGCATAGTTTCTAAAAGACTAAAGCATGTTCAGTTATAGAAAAATCGTAAAAATGAGATTTATGCTAAGTGGATTTATGGGAACCCCTTAGTGGCTTAAATTAATTAATGTATGATATTTAGACATTTATTTTATTTATTCCGCGTTTAGAATTCAATTATGATCACAACTTACATCATTACGTTTTATAATTGTTTTTAAAATGCTTACATAATGAAAAGGGAAAAAATTCACTCGCATTTTTAAGTGAACTGTTGTGATTGTAACTGCGCTTAATATTATAATCAATGTTAAAAATACCGATGTAGAACGGGCTGTTACACAATTTGAGTGGATATCGTTGAGCATTCAATCTGAAGAAAGAATAGACTTAGAGAATGCATCTGATGACGAAGTAGAGGACGTCAATTCTTTGAGGATTCGAAACCAAGAACAAAATTGGGGAGTACGACTGGAAACTAATCCACTTTTTAAGATATCAAGATGCAAATCAACATTACTGACTTTGATGTGTATGATCATAACACTATTTATGGTGATTATCCGATTTATGATGATTATCCATCTTAAGATAAAAATCAGTTTGTAATGATAATCCAGTCTATGATAAATCCAATGGAGAATCTAATGATGAAGATCTAATCGAGAAATAATTATAAACTGTGCTTTTACCTAAAGAGATTGTTATTAAAGATAAAGAAGATTGGAGGATGAATCTATTCCTAGTAGGGGAGAACTTATAGTTAGCTCGTTGAACATGGCTCAACCATTGATTCAAGAAGCTCAGAGTCAACCAGAATTGTAGCCCAATTGTTAATTAAAATAAGTAGTGAATTGAAATATAACAAATTGAAATCAAATCCAAGTCCGAATGAAGCAGCATATATGATTATGATTTGTTTGGCAAAAAAATGAATTAAACATATTTGCCATTATTTGAGATCTAAGATTTGAGATGTGTTTTGAATGATTTAATTGTGATTATTTATTTTTTTTAAAATTAATTAATGTTATTTTTATTTTTAGTAATTTTCCTTATTTTTAAGATTTTAGATTTTGAATTTTAATTTACAATTAGTCTATAAAATGGCGCTTAACACCCTTATTGTAGGAGTTGAATTTTGATAATTAAATTGAGTACCATATGGTTGCTATTTTTTGAAATCCTAACTTTCCATTTAACCATGTTTTCTATGCATTTTCCACATCAGTTTTAGATGTGGTAACCTAAGAAGCACCGACACTTTAAAAATCCTGATGCATTTTCCAACACACGTTATAAAAATTCAAAAATAGTTTCAAAAGTTAAGTTGCGTTGAGTTTTTAGTTCAAACTATTAGATTCGTTGGATTACGATTATCATTTTATTTAGTTTAATATAAATACTTGGCATATCTTATGTTTATGTGGAAAATTTATAAATATTACAAGTTTAAATTCACTTTTTTTGTTAAATTATTGAATATTAAATATAATATATACTACTTATCTATCACTTTTTAGATTAACTCAGCAGGTGGTAACAATAAATATAGAAGAACTCATGATTTTGAACTTATAATAGTTCTAAGCGGGAATAAGGATCTATAACTATCAATTAATGTAAAAAATGAAAACGCTACTTTTGACAAGTTTAGAAGGTTCACGATGCAGTAGTAATAAATATAGTAGAACTTATGATTTTGAACAATTGATAGTTCTAAGCGGGAATAGAAATAAATAACTATCTATTAATTGAATGGACGCGGAATCTTAAATGCAGTCTTATTTTTAGGAGGTTTCTTTTTCTTACCTTTAAAATATTTCTCCTAACGTTCGACCAAGGGTGCAATGATAACACAGTGTGTAGACCATGTGAACAGTCTCGAGAATTGCTTTTCTTCTTTTTTTCTTTATAATATTAAAATAATTATACTCATGTTTTGCGGGAGCGTTACAAAATTTATGCACAATATATTTTAAAATTTAAAAACAATTAAAAAGAATAAAATTCAAAAGGGGAGAAAAGTGAAACCAAAAAGTTCTCTTTTTTTTTTTTTTTTGGTATAACCCGAAGGTATCCTCATTCAACCTCCTCCGGTCACCTTGCCCTCGGGGTACGTCCCTGAAGGCTAGCCCCTCATTGGAACAGCGGGTGCATTGAGCTTCGCTACCGGAGGAAGGATGAGACTAATCCCCCAACTGAGAATGAGACATTTTTCTCCTCTGGCCCCCAAAGATTTTTCTAGAATTTGCTTGAGGCAGGGTTTGAACCCCTGACTCAAGCAAACCCTTGGGAGCTCAGTTGCCAACTGAGCTACCCTTGGGGGTTAAGACAAAATAAGACAAATAAAATGGGAAAAGTGTGTATCATTTAAAAGGATATAAAGTTGTGTCATTTTAAGAGAGAGAAAGAGATAGATAAAGGAGGAGAGAGAGTTGACAAAAAAAATAAGGGTGTGGGTCCCACCTCTTTGTGAGAGTGAAAGGATATAAGTTGTGTCATTTAAAAGGATAAACACTTTTCCCATCTTCTTATTACTAAAAAAAAAAAAGAACATATCTTCTTTTGTTGGGAAAAAAAGCACATTGCATTGACAAGTAATATACGTTTAATACGAATAGAAAATTTAAAATGTTATTTATGTATAAAAAAATATTATTCTAGAGAAATTTAGAAGGTTTATGATGTGCTAAATAAATATGAACTGAATATAAGGGGTGAGAGATGATAAACAAGTCTATGGGTGTAGCACATGGTATACAAATCTGACCGAAATGGAAGTTTTTCTTCACCTTCTCTATACTCTTTCACACTATAAGCCCCAAACCAAACAGATTCGCCCAAACCTTTGGCCCCTCACCTTTTCTCAAACTCTTTCTTTTTTGCATTTTTGCAGAGATTTTTGCCCATAAAGTCCATCATCCTTCAACATCAGAACAAAAAGGGAAATAGCAAAGAGAGGACAAGGACTTGTTCCTTTCTATCACTCTCTTCTCTCTCTATTCTTGTCACTTCTTTCTTTTTGTCTCTCTTCTCTTTTCATTATTTCTCTAATCTTCAGATAGGAGAGAACTCTATCGATCCACCAACTTATCTCTGATCACATTCTCACATCACAAAAACTGTAAGTACATGCATCCACCCTAAACCTGAGAAAAAAGCTAACATTTTTTGTTACTTTTTCCATCCACAAGAAAATTACCCTTTTTGCTCTGGTTGTTGTTATCTAGCGATAAATAATTCCAAGAATGATCCACTTCAATAAAAGCTATGAAAATGAAGCTATATCAAAAGAAGAGGGCGATGATGTCAAAGAGACAATGAACAAAGGGCCATGGACGCCACAAGAAGATGTTACGTTGAAAGATTATGTGTCAACGTATGGTGAAGGGATGTGGAACTCCGTGTATAAGAGATCTGGGTTGGCAAGGTGTGGCAAAAGTTGTAGATTGAGATGGGTAAATCATTTAAAGCCTAATCTGAAGAAAGGTGCATTTTCTAAAGAGGAAGAACAATTGGTCATCCAGCTTCATGCTCAGCTAGGAAACAAATGGGCTCGAATGGCCGTGCAGGTACTTCATGGTGTTTATTATGTCAATTTTATCTGCATGGTTTTTATTCATGTTTTTGTGGTTTGTTTTGTTCATGGTGTTTGCTCAAGGAGAATTAATCATTTAGGTTCTGAAAAATGATTATAGATTTTTTACATATTTCATGCCTTTGGTTTTTTTTTTTAATAATTTTTTTCCAGATTTGCCTCTACCATTGCTAGGAATGCTTTTGAACTTTAATAAGTTTATTTTTCAACTTTAATTCTAGTTTAATTATTTGTTTTCCTTTTTTCTCCTGATAATAACTTTTAGCTGACCTCAAGACTTTTTTGTCTCTATAAGACTCTTTTTTTTTGTTTCCTTCATTAGTATCTATCTCATCAAGCTTCTTATATTATCTTTCTATTTTGTTATTCTTTCTTTCATTTATATCTCATTTTTTCATTGTATGTTTTTTCTATTTTATCTCTAACTACCAATGTCTCTATGGTTCATTCTTGCAGTTACCAGGGAGAACAGATAATGAAATCAAGAACTTCTGGAATACCAGATTGAAAAAGTGCCTCAAAGAAGGGTTGCCTATTTATCCTTCAGAAATAGTCCAACATCAACCACGGGAGCAACAACAATTCACACAACCTCAATATTCACCACAGTTATCATTTTCTTCATTCATATCTTCCTCTTGCAGTCAAGAACTTAACAATCTGAGTCAATTTTTTACTGCAAATCCTCAACAAAAGGATCCTAATTCATATCCTCAATTCAACTTTCCTAAAGTGAATAATGGATCCACAAGTAATGCGAGTTTTCCATTATCCCTTATTTCTCAATATGGGTATCCTTGGTTTAACCAGTGTTTTGCGGCAAATGGATCATATGATTATCAATCTGGGAGCTACAATCATGGTTTAGATTCCAATGCTGTCATTGGAGGATCTTCATATGAATCCTGTTCTCTTGTTCAAGGCTTGAATACAGAGCTTTCTTCGAGCTTATCACCACCTGGCTCTACCACTCCAATTTCATCATATTTTAGTGGTGTTTATGGCTTGGTGGGAGCTTCAAGCATGGCTAATGCCTACTATGATGTTGAACCATTATCACTTGGCTTTACCACCCCTGTTTCATCATATGTGAGTGGTGTTCCTGGCTTGATGGGAGATTCAAGCATGGCTAGAGCCTACTATGAAGTTGAATCGTTACCATCTAAGGAAAATGGTGGCATGTTGGATTCTCTATTGGTGGATGCTCAAAGTCCTCTTCCTAAAGACAAGTCCAACAATGAGGATTCAACCACAGCAGGGAAGTTATCTCATAAGAGGAAAAACATCGCGATTGAGGAGGATGACACGGTGCATATAGAGCCAACAATGAAAAATAGTGCAAAATTTACAAATAATCCACAAGCAGTTGATTTGAACTCTTCTCAATTTTCAACTGGTAAAACTCTTTCTTCTTTATTCTATTAATCAACTTTATTACTTTTGTGTATCAATATTATTATTTTGCATTCTTGTATACTTTTTCACTAAGGTTATGTGAAACTATATGTATATGCACAGGGAAAAAATCAATTACAGAAGGTACATTAGAAGGGATGAATTCAATGGACGATGACTTATTTAGCCTTCTTAACAACTTTCCCTCGGAAACGCCAGTGCCTGGTTGGTATCATAATGGAGAGACAAAATCATTGGGACTTGAAACTCAACAAGATGCTTTTTCAACTGCCCTAACTGATGAAGAATTGGATAGGACTCTTGAGACTTTCTGGAATAACATGCCTAATATATAATAAATATAGCTTCTTATCTAAGTATGTACTAAATGTTATGTGTTAGAATGTAAAAGATTAAAGAATATGGTTAATGTATCTAAGGTAGAATGGCATGAGAGTGTGCATGTAGGAAGTGAGATATTTTAGGGTTGGAGTTAAGAGGTTAAGTTAGCTAGCAAAGGTCATCAAAGCACACTAATCATTCCCCCGCCCCACCCCGTTGGCAAAAGAACAAGGTGTGGTTTTAGAGTTAGAGTTTGGGATTTATGTCTTTCATTTGAACGTTGTATGGTGTCAGAGCATATAACTTCCTTTCATATGTAGTAAATAGTGCATGTGGACTTATATCATGCACAAAATTTAGATTTTCATAAACCAAATTAGAACTTTAATTGTATTTTTTTTTGTTTTAGCAAGCAAATTCTTTTGTTCATTTCCCATTTTGAAGATAGAATTTCATGTAAATATGCAACTAATATTTTCCATTGTTCTTATATAGGATTGAAATGATATCACCTCTCTTCAAAATAATGATACTATCCTAAGTGCCAAATTAAAATTTTCATTCAAAAAGAACTACTTTCTGATATATTTCCGGCTAGAAAGTATCTTACAAAATTTTGTAATGGTAAAGTTGTTGGAGGATATAATACATAGTTAAAATCATTTTTATACTATAAAATAATTTTTATTGAATAATTTTATCATAAATCTATTGAATATAATTCTTATTGTACACATTATGTTTATAAAGTTTATAGTTATAAAATTATTTAATAATCCATCGGTATATAACAAGATTAATGTAATAATACTCTGTCATTCTCTGTCCTTCCCATCTGTGACGTATCCTCTGTCTCTGTCATTGTCATTATTCATTGTCACACGTCATTATAGTAAGCACATGGTTCGCTAATTGTCATGTCATTCTTGTTTTCTTCTCCTTGCTTTACTTTATGGCTGTTTGCGTACTTTGTCATGGATACAATGTATAGAGTTTCATTTTACTTTCAACATTTTTCATCATTTTTCTTTTGATTCAATTCTTAGGGTAAAGCAAAATTAATTATCAATTTTGGAAATATTCTAACTAAAATTTAGGAGATGATATCAATTAATGATTTTGGAAAATGATTTGAATGACTGATTTATTATTTGGGAATTGAATGCTTCAATGTTTGGATTGTGCCTTTCAATTGATGTTAATTAATAATTTTTTTTAATTGAGTCTTTGAATTAATAGAGGTGAATGTTCAATGTTGTTGTGACATACCACATGTCTTATTTTCTAGATATCTAGCGCATCTCACCTATTGTTTCCTTGTGCAACTTGTCTTATTGTTTTTCAAGACAGATGTACTAGCCACAATAACACTTCTCCTTGTTAACGCCATATATCATTCCAATCTCATATAGTGGAAATTTTATTTTTGAACCAAATTGGTTAATCAACCTAAGATAATGAATAATAATAAATAGTTTGATCAATAAAAGTCACCTTTTATATAAATTTATTAGGTTATGTACGAATATTAAATCTTACACCAATGTAAATTGATCTCAATCAATAATAGTAACCTTTTACTTTTATACAACAACAAAAAATTAAAATATAATTTCCTGTTATGAAATAAAGATGGAAAGGCTTGTTACAAGACAACTCAGAGAGAAGGAAGAGAAGACAAAAAGAGAAAGTAGGGAAAAGACGAAGAGAAATATGCTAGAATTGTAATTCTTATTCACCAACCATTTTCCAATTTAAGCATCATGTATATATAGGAATACAACCATGAATAGGGAGTTGATACTCCGTTAGTGTGGTGGTTACAAAAATATAAACGAGGGATAATTGCATTATTAGTGCCAGTGGTTACATAATTCAAGTCATCTATAAATTAATATTTTATAACACTCTCCCTTGGATGATTAAACAAGCACTATGGATATGCATTGTAAGAACCCGCACTGTAAAATTAGGGATTTAATTTAATTAAATGTGAAATTAGGAAATAATTCCATAATTAACTCTAATAATTATGAGAAGGCTTGAATAATTATAGTAAGTGATTAATAATGTTGAAAGTCGTTTTTCTGACGAAAAGTGCAGATACCGGTTCTGCCTCACGGTATAAATGCGTACCGATGAAGTATCCCGGAAAAATATAATAAGGACATGAATATTCCTATAATAATATATAGGACTAGTAAAACAAGTTTCAAGTCAAAATAATGAGAACTGGTGCCAGAACTTATACTGGTTATGTCAAAGCGCGTACTGAAAGGTGCTGCGAAAAATAAAATAAAAATATGATAAATCTTAGAAAAATGAGTTGGTTCAGAATCCTAAGTTTGGCATTAAAAGATAAGCCTAGCTATTAATTCTAATACAGTGTGGTTAGAGTTAATAAGACTATAAATATGCATTTTTGGCCTAAAACCCTAGGCCATACACTAATCCTACGTGAGACTTTGGTGGCTGAGCAGTCTTGACACTATTCCGTTGTCTTCTCCCCTTTCCTTGTGAGCCAAGACGCCATTTTCTTCTTGGAACCTTCATCAAAGCACCTTGAGGTATAGTGAAGTAGCATTGTGAGTGAGTGAGACCCTCCATTCTGAACTTACAGCTTCTGTGAGTGATAGTTTGTGGCTGCCTTCTTTGATGGTGGAGTGCGAGCCTTTGTCTTGGTTATAGAAGCTCCAAAGAGTGACCTTTTAAGAGAAAGAACCATCCTTGATCACCATTTTCGTGACTTTGTGAAGTCAAATTGTGAGAGCTTCATAGTGAGCTCCAAGAGCACCTCCTTGTTCTGTTTTAAGCTTGGGTAAGCCTCACCACCTTTGTTCTTGAGTTTTCTTTGGAAAAAGTGGAACTTGATGCGTGTAATAGACTAAAGTTAATAACTTAAGGTTGGGTAAGGTTAAACACACCAAGAAATGCATGTTTAAGCTTATGGAATCGTTAAAAGAGCAACCTTTGGGAAGGAAGGTACAATTGATCAAGCATAACATTGCACAGACAATCATAAAGATTATTATGCTAAGCATGAATGATTTCTAAGTCAAAACTTAAAATGATGCTATCAACTTCATTCAAATATCAGAGTCTAACTTGATTACCCCTCACAAAGACATAATATTCACTCATCACTCAGTGTTTGGGGGTATTTGTCATCACTCATTCCATCACAGCTGTTGCACTACCATAAACTTGATCTTATTCTCAAGTTCCTGAAGATGAGAAACAATAACATATGCATGAATGATCAAAAGGGCTTCTCAAGGTTATAACTTGGCTTGGCTTTTAAGGGTAGAATCATTTGGAAAGTAGCTGAATAATCATTGAGATTGAAACACCATTTTCAATAAGACTCAATCATATCTCAATTCAGGTTTCAACTCCACTATTTATTTGAATTCATGATTCATCCTTTTTCTTTATCATTGCTTTTGCAATCTATTTTTCTTTCCTCTTTGAATTCTTTTGAGGACTATTTTCTTTTCTTTTCCTTTTCAACTGCTTAACTTCTAGTGGAGCTCACCCTAATCACCTTTTTCACTTTTGATTATTGACATTTCAATCTCAATTAAGGTAAGTTCTGATGGAAGTGGTCTAAACAATTAAATCAGGTAATTGAACAAAACAGTTTCATTCTCAACATGGCTAGCAATGGAAAAATTTTCAGGTGGCTATTTGGCCATAAGCTAGTAGAATAGAATGCCTTTATCACCTCAATCAACACATGCATCGGAGAGAATTAGATCAAGTTCTAGAGTACTACAGCAGTGAGGGCTCTCTAAAAAAAATTAACTGTATAGGCTCAAACCTCACCAACTGTGGTATCAAACTAGACTTTTCCTAATTTCATTTCAGGCATCATTATCCATTATTAACATAGAAATCAACAAACGAGCAATCATAATCTCTATTCATGCTCTATGCAATGCCATGACATTGATCTATATCATGCAAGTTTCCTTATGTTCAACCAAGGAATTTACTGAGTAGCACATCTAAATCTGAAATTTTTTTCACATAACAATTATAAACAAAAATTTTTACTACTAAAATGAAAATGAGACAAAGGTTCAGATATCTCCCCTGATTCAGAAAATTTTTCTGTTTAGATGTTTCTCTATTTAAAGTCAAAACTTATTTTTAGATTTTTCTTGAGAAAAAAATGAACAAAGATTGAATTATAAGAGGTGTGAAAAACAATTGAGAAAATATTGCAGTAAGAGGACAAACACCTTTCCGATCCCCTCCTTGTAATCTGAATGGATGTTTACATTCGATTTATCCATTGATCATATGATTCACCATCTTTTATTTGATTAGTTAAGCCCTAATCCCTTAGTGATCTTAAACTTATTAACCCAATTAGAACCCTAATCCCTTAGAAGTTCCTTTTTAGGTTAAACGTTTAAATCGATGAATCTTTCACGTTTGCGGTTTATGTAGCCAATCCCTAGTGCATACATGAACAATTACTTTCCTTCCTATCATGAATTAGGATCCCAATATCCCTATTGCAAACCCTAACCCTCGCAATCCATTTAGAATGATCAGATCTAAAAGAATTATAGATGAAGAACGAAGGAAAATAAATTCAATCGGATAAACAAATGTAAACTTAATCCAAATTACAAGGGTTTCATATCAAGGGTTGTGACCCTTACCACAATAATAAGATTAGCCAGACATATTCATGTATGACAATTCAAAGTATAGAAAAGAATTCATAAAACAATAACCAGAAAATTTGGAGAAGAAAGCTTCAATCTTCAATCCCAAAAGCTTGCTCCGCGTTCTTCGTATCCGTCTCCGTCAAAAAGTATATTTCCTTAGGTTCCTGACTCCCCTTTTTATAGGCAGCCATCCCATCAGGGTTAAATCTTATCAGAAGATTTAATTTTTCTTTCCGTTTCCACTAATTATGAATTCAGGATCGATGGCCGACGCAAATAGCGTGAGTTTCACGCTTATTGCTTGAACTGGCAGGAACTCCCAATTTGTTGACGTGATTTGCATGAACTTTACGCGGCTAGCATGGCAATTGGCTTCACCTGGCGCGAATAGCGCTACATTTGGTCCGTTAGCGTGGAATGACAGTGGTTAGCTCCTTTGGCGTGAGATTCTTGGCTATCAACATAAGGTTAGCGCCATTAGCGTGAACTTGGCGCTAATGGCGTCAACTTGGCGCTAATGGCGTGGGAGTACATTGAGCTTCTCAATTTGGCGCAACTAGCTTCAAAATCCAAGCTATTGGCGTGGAAAACATGGTTCCTTAGTTTTCATGCTAATAGCGTGAAATTCAAGCTATTAGCGTGAGAAATTTTGCACCATTATCAATTATCACATTTGCAAGCTTTCCTCCTGCAAAAACATTGAATTCAGCGTGAAAGTGTGTCTGAAGATGGATTATCAATAATTCATTATAAATACTACTTTTTATCACTAAATTATAGTCAAATCCTTATTATTTTTATGCTGAAATATTTATATGCCAAAGGCACATCAATTGTCAAGTAGTGTTGACCAAAGAGTAGAATTATAATTAAAGGATACCCTTGGAAGTACCCATTAAATAGGCTTATATGCCATAGGATAACTTAAATGACAAAGGATATTCATAAAGGATAGGTGAGTTATACTTAATGGACTGATTGCCAGTCTACACCTTGAGAGGATAAATGGAAAATGGTCCTGTGATGGCGTAAGTGCCAATATATATATATATATAAATGAAGTAAACTAGAGCAGAAATGGAAAGCAGGAAAGTAGACGGACTACTACATGAATTAAATGACAAGAATTAAAATGCAAAAATTAAATACATAAAATAAATTTAGGTGAACGCTGGGGTAATTCCACTAGCATGAGGGGATGAGAAGAGAAAATTTGATTTTACATTAGCAGTTATAGAAACATATTTTATTCAAACATAAAGAAACATAAAGATTACAGTTACAGATTGAAGAAAAAATAGAGAAGAAGAGAAAACTTAGAAGTACCTCGCAGTCTCTCTCTAGACTATCTCTCTGAAACTTGGCAAATTAAAGGATGCCTTCAACAATATGAAGAAATCCTATATATAGACTAAAAAACACTATTTCTACAGTACGAGTCATGCAACCGGAACTGTTTCAACAGTGCAGGTTTGAGTGCACAGTAACTGCTTCATGCTGCTACAGTAACTGCCGACACTTTCGAGAATTTTGACTACAGTGCCTGCCGACACTTTTGATTGCGTCACTGATTACGTCATTTCTGCTGACATCATGCTCATGTCATTTTGTCATCAGCTAAACTATAGTGATTAACTTCATCCATCTTCTGCCAAATCTATTCCAAAACAATCATCTTCTTTTTGGTAGAAGTCATCTGCTGCAGAGGAGATGGATGGAGAGGGTGAACCAGTTTTCTATTTAGAACTTCTAGTTTCTTCCTCTTGAAGGAGTTGAAGGATGCTCTACAAATTTTTTGCAAAACTTTCCTTGCTAGTTGAAACAGATAGTGCTGCAGTAATTTTGGCCTTCTGATTCAGGAAAATGAAATCTTCTGTATCAGCCGGTTTGATAAATTTTAGATGTTGTTTAAACCAAAGCTTGACATTTTCTGGGCAAGCTCTAGATGCATCAAATTCCGTCCACCATTTAACAAATGCTTGTCGTTTAAGTATTGGGAGTTTGGTGCCAGATTTATCTCCATAATGATACTACCATGAAAATATCCATGCCAAAGAAAATATAGAGAAAAAGTGCAGATCTATTGGAAACGAATCTGCCAGTTTATCAAATTTTTCTGAAAAGATTGTTAACCCTTCAAACACCATAGGTGGAAGGATATCAAGAATTGGTCCAAAATAATCCCACCATTTGATAAACCATTGAGGGAATTTATATTGAACATTTTGTTTAAAATAGATTAACCAAGAGTGTTTATTTTCTTTATTTTGCATAAAGAATACATTAGTCCAGGCTAATTCATAATCCCAGTAATTATAACCAATTGGATCATAAGGTTGGGAAATTTTGGTAAGTTTTTTTGGGTTTCCATATTCTGATGGAGTGATTACTTTCAGAATCTGGATAGTTGAGTGAGTTATAAACTCAGGGTCTTTTGGACTTCTATAGTGTTTGATTGAAATAGAGTTTGAATCAAGTAAAACAAACTCATAGAAATTTTGGGATTTATTTGAAGAAAGGGGTTTGAAATGAAATTGATTGCCTTTAAAATCTTTGGGAAAGATCTTAGCAGGTACTTTGGTTGGCTTATTATCCCAGTAGGCTTGTTCCATTTGAATAACTTCTAAGAACTTATTTTTCGGGATATATGGGGTTTGAGCTTTTGTTTTTTGGGTAAAGACTGGTTTAGGTTGAATTTCTAGAGCCCTGTTTGGACGGTTAGAAATCTGCTTATTTTTTAAGTTATCAATCAAAACAGAAAGATTTTCTTCCTGTTCATCTTCTGAAGCTATTTCAGCCCAGGTTTTCTTTGGTAGATGAGTCAAACCTTGGTCTTGGAAGGCTTGAAGGGTTTGGATTGGCATAGCATAATCTGCTTTGGTTTGTTTAGAAGAGGAAGTATCCTCAACTCTTTTGGTGGATGACCCGGTTTGGGGTTGGGTTGATGACCCAGATTGTTCCTGGGCTGGAGACCCAGACTTTTCCGATTTTTTAGCTAACCCGACAAGGATTACCTTTCCTTTCCTCTCTTTATAAGAGGTTGATTTTACCGATTTTGGCATTTCAGGACACTGTTTACCTTCCCTGCAGAAATTCACAAGTGAGATAATCAGGGAGAGAGTTTGAGGTGCCTTTGAGGTTTTCAATTTCAAAATCAAAAACACTTAAGATTTCTTGCCATCTAGCAAAAATTTGTTTAGATGCTATTTTTTAATCTTTGTAAAATGTCTTTTTTTGCAATCAACACGGATTAAAAACTTTTGATTTAATAAATCAGATTGAAATTTTGAAATACATAAAACAATTGCTAAAACTTCTTTTTTGACAGTGGAATATTTTTGTTTTGCTGAATTCCAATGCTTTGAAGTAGATGCAATAATATGCTTTTTTCAGATACTTTCTGTTTGAGAATGCCACCATAACCTATGTCTGAGGCATCAGTTTCAACAATTTTGAAAGCCTGAGGATTAGGAAGGTAAAGACAAGGAAGTTCCTTTACCTTAGCTTTGACCTGTTTGACTATTTCAGTATGAAAATCAGTCCAGGGAGGAGGGTCTTTCTTAAGACGATTATGGATAGGCTTGATTAGATTATTAAGCTGAGGAAAGAAGTCAGCTACATAATTTAAATAACCCAGAAATCTTTGTAATTGAGTCTTATCAATAATTTGATTAGGAAACTTATCAGCAAACTCAATAGCTCTACAAATTGGAGTAATAGTCCTTTGATAAATAGTATGACCAAGGAACCTGATTTTTGTTTGAAAAAGATTGATTTTTGATTTAGAAAGAGCTAAACCACTTTTCTTAATTACATCTACAAAAATATGAAGATGTTTGAAATGTTGATCAATAGATTGGGAAAAGACAAGAACATCATCAATGTAGACGATGGTGAAGGTTGAGTATGGATTGAAAATATCATTCATGATTCTCTGAAATTAGAGGGAGCATTCTTCAGTCCAAAAGGCATTACCTTCCATTCGTATTGACCAAACGGAACAGTAAAAGCTATCTTATAACATTCATTGTCGTCGAGCTGGATTCATTCAAATTTAGAAAAAAAATTTGCTGAATACAAACGATTTAGAAGATTTTTCTTATTTGGAATCGGATACCGAATCCATTGAAGTGCTTGATTAAGAGGTTTGTAATTGGTAACTAATTGTGGAGTACCACGCTCAATTTCAGATTGCTTGTTAACATAGAAGGCAGAACAAGACCAAAGACTCTTGCTCTTCCTGATGAGACCCTTAGCAAGGAGATCAGCAATCTCTTTTTGACAAAAGGAAAGAAGTTCACCATTCATTTGAATTGGACGAGCTTTGGTTGGGATTTTTCTTTCATTAAAATCCTTTTCATAGGGAAGATCTACAATATGTTTTTTCCTTTGCCAGAAAGCATTTGGAAGATCAGAACAGATTGTATTCTGAATTTGTTCAGGCAAGACTTTGATTTTTTGTTGAACTTCAGGCTGTTTTAATTGATTTTCAATATTCTTAAAAAAAATTTCTTCTTTAAGGAAATTGATTTGCTTTTGTTTGTGATGGATAAAATTCAAATCTCTTATGATGGGTTTCTTAATAAATTTAAAAAGAATTGGTTTGTCCAAATGATAAGTAATTATACCTTCATCTGTGATAGTTAGAGGAAAGAGAGATAAACGGAGTTCCAAGAATGACTTCATTTTTGAGATTTTTAACAAGGAGAAATGGTGTTTCAACTTTTAAATTATCATTTTCAATAATTGCTTTAGGAAGTTTATAATTAACATGAAGTTTTGAGCCACTAGCAGTACTAAGCCATTCAGAAGTTTTTTCAAAGTATTTAGTAGGAATTAGACCTTCTTGAATGCAGTTTGAATCAGCCCCTGTGTCAAACAGAGCTTCAATTTCAAGGTCAAAGTTATCTACATTGAGTTTGATAGGGATGTAGAATTTTTGAATAGTTAATTGATTAATTAATCCTAAAAATTCTTCATCTTTTAGGTTTTTATCCTCATCAGTTTTTAATCTTAAAAATTCCATATTTGTTTCAGATGACTCTTCATTTTGTAAGTGAAGAAGGATGTTCTGATGTGTTTGTTGTTGTTCTTTGATTTGTTTAACTTCAGTTTTGAGAATATTGATCTCATACTGAAGATCTTGGACAGTTATAGGTTTGACTGTAATATTCTTTTCCAGTTTTTTAAGAGTATCTTTAAGATTAAACTTATTAGGAACCAACAACTCTTTAGATTTAGAAGAACTGGTTTCTAAAGATGATTTTAACTTTGCTAAGTAAGCACGTTTTTCTTGGGGATCACTGATTGAATCTAAGATTTCGAACAAAAGATCTTGTTCTTTAGTCAGGACATTAATATCCTGTGATGACTGTGAATTATCACTAGAAGATAAATCATCTTCATGGATTTGATTTAAGTCTTCCGAAGATTCTTTTACAGAATCTTCATCAGAAGATTGGATTAGAAGATTATTGATTTGTTCTTCAATAGATGGGTCTAAGTTTAGGTTATTAAGTTTCTTCTTAAGCCTACAATATTTACTAATATGTCTAGGTTTACCACAGCTGTAGCAAATAGTTGGCTTAATCGGTTTAGATGTATTTTGCAATTTATTTGTTTCAGTATTTGGCTTAGGATTTTCATTTTTAAACCTTTTATTGTAATTAGGTTTCTTACGAAAATTCCTATATGTTTTAACCTGCTTCTGCTCCTGTTTTTTTTATGTTTTTTAGGTTTTGTAGTGCAGGGTAAACCAAATTGTTCACAAAAAGATCCCAAATCTTTACGATTCTGAGTCTTTTCTTTTGCAAGTTGACGTTGGATTTTATCATCTTGACAGATCTTTAAAGCTACTTTTTGGATATAAGCAACTAATTGACCATAACTCAATTGCTCATAAGGAATATCTCCAATCGGAGATTGATGACGGATTTTATCCCTAACTTTGTCTCCTAAAGATTTCGGAAGACCAGCTAAGAATTTTTCTTTCCAGAAAGATTGTTGACTATCATCATGAGTGTAAACCCTAGTAAGGAAAGTATCTTTATACCAACGAAAGTCAGCCAGGGTTTTACATTTGAGATTGGATAGGAGTTCAGCAGAACGATCTTTCCATAAAGATGGATCACCAATGAAATGTTGGATGATAGTGAAGATTAGTTGATTAATAGGATCAGGGATAGTATTTCCATTAGAGATTATGGGAATGCCATCGAGATCAACTTTAACAGCGTCATAGACAGAATTTCTTTCTTCTTCAGAAAGATAATTATCCCACCATCCTTTGTGCTGACCAGAGAAGCCAGAGACAATAATATTGACAATGATAGCTTCAGAACAGTTATGAGAAGTTTGATAGGCAATTGCAACCATAGTCATATGGTGTAGAGTATTGAGTATATTATACTTTGATTGACCATCTATGTTCCATTCATAGACGTTGTTACCATTAAAACTTTTAAAGCTTGTATTCTTTTCTTCAAGTAGAAGATCAGGAGCAGTAGCTTTTTGGTAATAAAGTTTGGATGGGTTTCTCCAATTATTAATACCAGTTATAGGATTATTTTTAATTTCAGATTTGTCATCTGATTCTGGAGAATCATCACAATGACTCAGAGTATTGATGTTTTTAGAACGAGTGTTATGTTTGTAAGACTGTTGAGTCTCTTGATCAGAATGTTGCGGAGTATCAGGAATGTTTAATGTACTTAATTTCTCATCAATTTTTTTAAGAAATTCATCCTGAGACTGTGATTGAGTAGGTTTTAACTTTGCAAAGTCTTTTTTGAGTTGATCACTCATTTTGAAGGGTCTGAACAAAGGTTTTTCTAAGATTTTAGAAGAAGATGCCAAGGATGATGATTCAGTTTTAACAGTATTGTTAAGTTTTTCACCCAAAACTTGAAGATATTTGTTGGTGTAATTAGATTGTTCAATAAGATTTTTAAAATCCATGGGAAAGATTTGTTCATTTTCATCCTTTAACTTAAAAGGTGATGCAAGAATAGATCTACTTTTGTTATCACAAAGTTTTGGGAGATAGAAAGAAGTTGTGGGAGGAAATTCAGACTTAACAACTTCTCCTTCTTTCAGGTGCCAAACAGTGATGACATTAGCAGATTGAGGAGTTTTGAATGGATAATCAATGTCCTGTTGGACAGAATAAGCTTGAAACCAATCAAAGATAGGATTATTTAACTTTACTTTATTAAGAAAGTTATAAAATTCTTCTTGAATTAGTTGTCTTTTAATTCCTTTATAATTTTTGAAGAACCATTCTTTTTAGGAGACCTTTCCTCAGAATTAAAGTCTTTCCTAAGGGTTTCTTTATCAATAATGAACTCAGATAACATCATAAGGTTCATGCATAGAGGAATAGGTTGGAGATTGAATAGATTTTGGGGATTGGATAAGAGTTTGATCATTATCTTTTTCCTTTTGGGTATATGAAAGTTTAGGAATAGAAGAATAGGTATCTAATCCTTGAAGATAGAGATTGAACCTACTAGGTTCAGAGATTGTAGAGAAAGATCTCCTTGAAAGAGCAGATTGAAAATCTTCAGAACGAAAAATCTTGAGTTTGAACAGATCTGGAAGAACTCGCAGAGCTGGAAAAAGTTCTCTGTCAAAGGAGATCTCAACAGCGCTACTTGGGGAACCGTTGATTTAAGTTTGGCATGGC